>UELX01001470.1:0-18529 GCA_900480035.1 Eupelmus urozonus | reverse complement strand
AATTAATATAGAGTAATCGATACATTATATAAAATTTAATGGACTATTTTGTAAGTATACGCATCTATTTATTTGTTTTTTGATTAGAGCCAAAAATAGCCATTACTAGAAATATTTATTATTATTATTTTTTTTTTAACTTTAATGAAGATAATCATAATCGTAAAACACAATATTTTATTTTCAAAAATCGATTTGTATAAAAAATTATTCAGTTTTTTATAAAGCAAATAACCTATTTATTATCTATCTCACTAGAATGTACATTCAATCTAATTCAATTTCATCGTATTTTCAGCAGGTCCAAAATTACCCTTCTGTGTACAGACTATACGAGTCATAAGTCTATAATCATTTTACTATATATCATGTTAATAGAAAGCCAATGTCGCGTGATTTATTGTGTTCTAATATGCCAATTAAACTGATCGCATTAGTTACTTCATGCAAAATAGCGGACTCAAGGGCATCGCTTTTCCAGAGAAATGAATATCATCTAAAAAAAGAGAAACTAGAGTGTTTGGGTCAGCGATTTAGGTTAAAATTACTGAAAGTGTCTTTTAAAGTAAACAGACTGTATACATATTTACTTTTATCGTTCAATATCACTTTTTATTAAATAACAACTCTTCTAAATTGATACTTAAAAAATGTAATTAAAAAAGTATAATAATAATGTTTATCAAAGAAATTTCAAACTTAACTTTATATCTTCAACTTTCTCAATGCAACCAACGGAAAGATAAAAAATTCCTTTGTCAATCTAAAAACCATACAACTTCTATACCCAGTCACCATTCTCCCATTAAAATCAACAATTTCCATTATAAAATTGCTCTTATAAACCCTCAAAACCACCCGCACCCTCAAACCATCCACGTCAATATCTCGCTAATCGCGCTAATACGAACCCGAGCTGAAAACGCGCAGCCGCGTGTTTATATATAAAAGAGCGCAGCGCTTGGGCCGGCTCGCAGTCCGAAAAAGCAAAATTACACGGTTGCGCGAGGGCACATGAACGTCGTCCATTAATTAAAAGGGCCGCCGCGGTTTAATTAGCCGAGGCGGCGCGCGCTGTAGTTTCTGGCCGAGCTGTCCAGGGAATAGCGTTACCGCGCCGACCGAGCGATACGCGCGCCGTAGTGTTAACGTGGGGTGCTTAACGATACAGCGGACTGTTGGAGTTTCAGTGAAAATTCGGTGGTGGGGATGTGAGTTGGGAATGTAGAGTTGGGATGATGAAAAATATAGTTTTTTTATTAGGTTTTTTTTTATTGTTAGAGAAAATTGAAATGAGTGAGAAATTGGAGTCATTGTTTTGTAGAGTCTGGATTAATAGTTTCTTTCAATTTAGATAGTAAATATTTAGAGACAAATTCTTTTAGTATTATTAAAAGAAAAGAACTAATCTCACCTTTGAATAAGGTAAACAGCCAGAACTCCAGAACGATGAAGCTAATAAGTAAACAGAATCGGTAATAGGTACGCAAACGGAAAACAAACGTGAGAAAAATCAGAATAAAAAAAAGTACTCAGAAGCATCGGCAAAAGCATAAGAGAAAATAAGAGAACTCGAGACGTCTCTTAGCGCGAGCGAGTGAAAGAAAAAAAAAGAAGAAGAAGAGATAACTACAAAGGGAAAAGCCGAACGAGGAAGCGAATCAGTTGAGTCTTGTTTCACAAAGTGGTCACGCGATGCTTGCGAGCCACTCATTTGCTTCTCTCCTCGTCTGTTCTCGAGGTGCTCGATTCTGCCTCGTCCCCCTCCTGTATGTGCTTAGCAAGCTCAGCTACCGATAAAAGCTCAAGCTGCTGTTTATACACGCGCAGCCGGACGATAAACTCACCCTACGATAAAGTGCCCTACCTTCGCCCGGCGCGCGATATACAAACATAAATTTCGAGCGCAAAATGTCCTCTTGCTTTTTTTTTCACTCACACGCCAGTCTCCCTAGCTTTCCCTCTCTCTTCTTCTTATCCGCGGAGCTTTTTTATATTAAAATGTAAATCGAACCGATGTCCAATTAAAATGCTAATTTTTATTGGTGCGCAGCCGACGAGAGTAAGAGTTGAGCGATGCATGTTGCTGATGAGTGAGATTTTCTTATTATGTATAGCGGCTTTAGCGCCGCCCACTGATTTTAGCGCTGATTTTATTCGAGCGGCTAAGAAACCGAGCGCTGCGTCTTTTTTTTCTTGGCTTTCTCGCGCTTTTCTTTCCGAGGCGTGCTTCGGTCAGATGGAGTTGGATGATTGCAGTACGCGTAGAAGATTAAATTTTCTCTTTACGTGTTGTTAATGCTTTTTTATATTATTAAGGCTAATTACGAAAAGAACGTGCTCTTTAAAATATATATTTGATTAAAAGTGTAATTTATTAAAATATTATGTAATTATAAAACGTAAATTTCTGGTAATAATAAACAAATAAACGAATATCTCGCGCAATAATACAATAATACCTTAACAAACTTTAACTTCCAAAAAAACTCCACAATCTTTAATAAATCACCTTGTTACTAAAATTATTACAGCCGCCCAGTAAAGAAACGCACTCAAAGCCCGGGCGGAATTTTACATCCCTTCTCCCAAAAATAAATTATTCCAACGCCCTATCTCTCGCGTAACCTCCACAATTTAAACAATTCCGCCCTCCGCTCTCGCGTATAAAACAGCCCTAAAACTTTACAGCTCGCGCAAGTATACCGGCGGGCGCGCGCCGGCGGCAGCTCGCGATTCGGCCGAGAAAGCGTGTTTATAGACCAAAGCGCCGGAGCCGCTCGAGGTGGGCGCATTTTCAATGCACCAGTACAGCAGCTTGCAAGCTCCCCCGACTATCTCGGAATCAATTTCGTGGCGAAGCAGCCCAAGAGAGACGCCAAGAGAGAGAGAGAGTACAAATAAAGCCGTGCCCCGGACCGGGAGAGCTTAAAATTCCGCAGCGTCATTTCCCCGCGGGACGAGCCGGCCACTCCCGGCTCTGTAGTACCACCTACAAGTGGACAATCGGGAGCTCGCGTGTGTCGCGCTCATTGATTCCTTAGTGCCGGTTTCCCGGCGGCGATGCGCATTAATTAGCCCCGCTGTCCACGGGATTTCCACGCCTGTGCGGCCAGCCGCCCATATGCGTATGCATGAGGCTGGGTGAGTGGAGGTGCTTTGGTTGCCGATCAGTGCGGGGGCGGTTCGGGGGCTTGATTTTTGAGGCGTTGATCTTTTGGGGACGGTTAATTAGGTCGGGAAGTGCGAGGGTGTACGAGGACTGTGCTGGGGTTTATTCTGGGATTTATACATTATGTAGGATTCTGGAGATTTTAGTACACATAATTTCGGGCGCGACGCTGAGAAATTTGAATTTCCGGCTACTTGAAATTTACCGTCCTAGATTTTTCTTGAAATTAAAAATATCCCTACGAAAATGTTTAATATAGCCGGGTTGCGATATTGCATATTTTGTAAAATTCTTCCGTATGAAATTTGAGAGACAAAGATGCCGTGAGCTTTCGCTAGGTTTAGGTTGATATTTTCTAACAATAATTACTATATTATTTAAAATATTTATATAAAACTTTACTTTAATTTTTGTTTTTATTTATTTCATGCTTATTGTTTTGAAATTGCAAAAATTTAATTTTTTTAGTTAATGGTTAATTTAAATGGAAACGATTGTCGATGCAAAATAAAAGAGAAAAAGAAATAAAAGGAGTTAAATGATTCAAAGAAACCGAATCTTCCTTGAGTGTAAGTTTATTTCCATCGGCTTTTCAAACCTTTGATACACTTTTTTTGGACATCTCTTGTCAGATCGATCTGCCCGCATCCACCTGGGTCTGACTATATTCGGTAGTTTCTACTTAATCTTTGATCGGTTAAAGAATAAAGTAGGTCAGGTTTTTTATACATTGTATAAATTTGTTTTTTCCTAGTTGCACAAGTAAAAGCTATAAATAAAAGTTTTAAAAAAAATTCCAGTAATTATCAAACTGTCTTATTAACACCTCGATTAAAAATTGACATTTTACTCCACTCGTTTCAATTCACCGAAACTTTCCCTCTAATAATATAAATCGCATGCAATTTTATCTCAGCGCGCTCTCTCCACTTCAAAACTATCGAATCTCTCCAGAAAGGTCCAACAAACCTTCGGCAAACTATCCGAAAAAACTTAAAAAACGCCGCGCGTACGTGCCTCAAAGAGAGTCCCGGTAAAAGCGCGCAAAATCGCACAACAGCCGCGGAAAAGCAAGAATCGATCCTCCCGCCGAGAGAGGAAGAAAGGGAGAGAGAAAAGTGCGGCAAAAATCATAGAGTCCAAGCGCGAAGTCGGCTGCCGCGTGTAAAGTTGCGCGAGCGCACGCGGAGGTCCCATTGATTTCTCGGGGCCCATGTCAAGGCTGCGCACGCGAAGAGTGCCGCGTTCAGCTCTAACTTCGTTGCTAAGACTGCTGCTCCTGCTACTTCCTTTATACTTCGCGGATTTGAAGTTTCCGATGTTTTCGGAGTTGGTGCTTTTTTCGGTTTTGTTTGGTGAGAGGCGGGCGTGTTTACGAATTTTCTGGGTTTGAAGTTGTTGGGAAGATGGATGTGTTTTGAGATTTGTAGCGGTCAAAATTGAGGGGGGCTTGGTATTGTAGGAAAGTTTTGTGGGGGAAACTTGTTTATTGTTGCTGGGATTGTTTTTGTTGGGATAATTATAAATGAGGTTTTTGTATACTTTAGAGTACTGCAGGTGTGTAATTTTTTAGTGGCAACGTAAGTGCAACGTTTATTTTGTTACAATGCAAATTTTATAAAATTTGAAAAATAAGTCTTTTTAGAAGAGAGTACTTTTTAGAAAAATATTCTTTAAGTTTTTAATTTATGAAGTTGCAGAAATCAAAAGAAAAATGTTAAAAAGTAATTAAAAATTTAAAATAAAAATTCAAAATAATATTGGAATTACTTTTAACATAATTTTTATTTAATGAATCAAAGATTTCAATTTGAATCTAAATAATTTATTCGTTATGTTAAAATATGTATTCAAATGAATTACAAAATGTGTAACTCAATCGTGATGAATAATTTCAGATTATTTACAATATTTTGATACAGAATTTCAATACAAATTGTAATTTTCATTCAAAAATTTTTAAAATATAATCTGAAATATCATGAAAATACATAAACACAATAATTACGATGTAGATCGTTTTATGTAAAATCATATATTATTAGAATCGGATATTTTCGTTATAATCTCTTTGAATAAATATAAAATAAAATATTATTTGAAAAAATGTAAACAGATTTTTAAATATCTTCAAAACCTATCAGAAGTGTTCCAAATTTTTAAAATGGAATATGCTGAAACATTTATATGCATACTTTCACATACCAAAATATAATAACGAAAAACTAGTAAAAAATAAAGAAAATTCATTTTATTTTTAAAATTCTTTAATTATAAATTTCTATCAAAAACAAAAAAGTTTTACAGGTCACGAAATACAACTTCATTTACAAAATATGAAAATATGAACATAAAAAAATTACTAAATATTTAACTTTATATATTTCGGAATCTAACGGACTGATTATTTAGACAAAGAATTCATTCAAAACATAATAAATAGATAAAAAACCAAAAATTCTAATTTAAATCATTTTTTTTTCAAAAACACATAAAAATGAAGAGGGTACAATTAAACTTAATTAATTATTTATTTAGCAAAAGAACTAATAATAGATATTTCAAAATACAATCTATAACGCATCAGAAATCTCCGAAAATCATAGACATATCCTAAAAACAGAGCAAACATAACCACGAATTTATTTTAACTCTCAATCCACCCCGCACATGAAAAAACGCGCGCGTAATAATCCAGAACTGGCAGCGGCAGCAACCCTGACATTCCGCAACCCTCACCTGCTGCTCGCAGCCTCGCGAAAATAAAATCACCGCTCTCTCTCTCTCCCTCCATTGAGATCCAGTCTCTCTCACTCCCTCCCACCCACATCCACCCAGCCGCAATTAAAAATTAACGCGCTTCTCTCCAGCTGGGCCGGGCCAAACAAAGTGAAGACACGTGCGCTTACCGACAAAAAAAAAGGCTCCTCACCGCACAAAGCGAAAAGAAGCGAGCGCGCGCAGGTGGTGTATATAAATAGCAGCGGTAACGAGATCCGCGCCGGCGCCGCCGCAATAATCAAAGCTCTCCGCGGCGGCTGAGAAAACCTTGACACGCCGCGGCCGCGCCGCTGCCTATTATCGATCAACGCCGAGGCCGTCACCCTCGCAACTCGCCCGCCGCCGCCGCCGCCGCTTCCCCGCTACACTCGCTCGATCATCGCATCCGCGCGCGCATGAAACTTTTAGCCGCGCGAATCTCAATGCCGAGCTTGCAAGCGCAGCCGAGCTTTGTATAGATGTGCTTTGCACAAAGAGAGAGAGAGAGAAAGAGAGAGAAAGGGGGGTCTAGGTAGGCTGCATTGTGAGCCCGTCTGCGAGCTGCTTGCACGTCTGATTGATGTGTGCAGGTGCACGTGGACTGTGGGAATAGCGGAGGAATGTCTTATTTAGCGGCGGGTAGACGACGATTATTGAAGCGGAGGCGCCGGGGCTGGATCATGGGGTGGGTTTGGGATTGGAATTTTTGGGGTGACTGGTTTTTATGGGTGTTTGGGGGGTTAATGGGGCTTGGTTTTTGTAATTGCGGTGTTGTTGGGTGGTGTTAGAATTTTTGAGGTTGATTTAAATGTACTTTTATGCAGTTCTCACGGTTGCTCTTTACAAGAAAATGTACGATTTTCTTTCAAGTATAAATTTGTCCAAGTATAAATTTATTTTGACCCTGCTTCGATATTTATGACCTAGGAAATACTTATATTAGTATTACAGATACACACATCCGTTAAAGTTCAAGGATGCGAAATTACTTAGAATAAAAATACTTGTAAAGTAGGTCACTTTTAGTGTATTCCATTTCTTCAAAACGATCGCAACGAGATTCATTATTTTGTAAAAAGAATTTTCGTCCTAGAGAATCGCTTAGCAAAGAAAAAAAAAATGTAATAAGTCTAATTTTACTTTAGACTACAAACAAGGTACTTACTATATATTTACCGCGTGTGTACATTTACTAGGAAAGCATTACGTACAATTAGACCACGTCCTACTGTATGAAAAACCCGTTATGTGTATACTTATAAATTTCCCATTCGTTGATTATTTTGCTGATAATAAACAATATGTATTCATTTCTTATTAATAATTTACTCTCTTTTCAATGATTTCACTAAAACTACTCAACTGTTATTAAATTAAATTCCGAGCATACATTATACTTATTAAAAAATATTTCGTGCTCGATATCGAAAAGTATAACGTATGTAGAACAAAAATACAACTTTTCATGCTTAACGCTGAGTTTAAACATATGCGAAAAAATAGAATACTATTAAAATTGTAATACTTAAAAAATTCGACACTTCGACCCATCTATTATGAAATACAAACTCGAAAAACTTTCGTAAATATTCTAAAAAACACGTGAATTAGTCATTCTAAACAGTTACTCGCATCTACATATATTAGGTCCCGCCTTCGTTACTGGACCCTCGAAATACTCAGTTCCAGCTTTAATCTCGAAACGCATCCCGTTAATTATTTAGAGGACTTTGCATAAAAAATTACTCGTTCCAACCACACCATCCCTCAAAAGCATTCTGTAAGTCTCTTCGAAAGTAAGCCAGAAGATGCAAAGTAACAAAAAGATCTTTTTTGGGCTCACCTTTTTCTGCTCACGAAAAAATATATTCATCTGTATATACACACGCAAGCTCATGCCCACGCACGTGTGGACAGACAGTGACAGACTCACACAAATGCATACACATATGTTTTTTTTAAACGCGAAATTGAATAGAAAAAAATCACGAATATTTTTCTGTAGTTGCCAAACTTTTTTCAATTTTATAAAATCTTAAAAAATTGCCAGACTTTTATGAAAGTCAAAAATTACAATAATTAAATTTATTCGATTTTATCAATAAAAAACTTTGTGTATCAAGTAATTGTACTAAATAATACTATAAAAACTATTTTTAACACAAATTAATTTTTAATACCGAAGTGGTACAGTAAAAAAAATTTATGATCTTGATCGTAAAACTTACTAAAAGTCTGGATATCAAGACTCTTATCAAACTTATAGTACAAAATAAAAAAAAAATAAAAAAATCTACATAATGCAAACCCATATATAATTACGAAATGAAAAACAAATTCAACTATGTTAACTTTTAAATTTCTGGAATACTTATTTTTATGATTATTTATCATTTTCTGGCAAAAGCAAAATAAAGTTTATTCTTTGCTAAAATTTTAATATAGTTTATTTAAAGAAATATATTATCTTAGTAATAAAAATTATCAAGATCCAAATGGGTATCTTAATTGAAGAAATTCCAAGTATTACAATAATACCCTACCCTTTTTTTTAAATAAAAGTTTCATACTCTTAACATTGGTCCAGACAGTAAAAAAATGTGGCCACCGTGTTCACAATATTTCCATGTTCACGATGACCCAAACCGCAAGAAAAAAAAAGAAACCGGCCTTCTCTAAGTGGGCTCTTCAAAAAATTATTTTCGTACTCCTCCATCCCAGTTGTTTGACGCTGACCGCGAAATAACGCATATACATCAGAGCCACAGCGAGAGCTATAATGTATAATAAAAGAGCTTTCTGGGTCGCATTAAGGTAATGTGTTCGCGCGGGCGCTGCTCGTAGCTCGCGGCTATAGTCCCGCAGGAGAAGCCAGCTTGCGTCTCTCTGACTCCATTCTGCTGTATTCGCGATTTGCGGCGACGCGAAGATGCGGCAAAGAGACACAAGATGAAAGGGAATACGCGCGAGAAGGAATTTCACATTTGCGTGCGCGACTTGCCCCGACTCCTCGATGGATTTTCCCTAGCTTCGCGCGGCTCGCGAAGTGCTACGTGTAATAAATGCCGACGAGTTTTTCTTTTGAGAGGCGCGAGAGAGGCTGGTTTCTCTTCGTCACTCGCTTGGTTAGAGAGATCCGAGGGAAAAGTGGAATGTTCATCACTGTCGAGTTTCGAGGGAATTTCTGGGTCAGGAGGATGACTTGTTAATGGAGCTTGCGGAAAGTATTGCGAGTAAAGTTATTAATTTGAAAGTATTCGAAACTGGATTTATTATTGGTCAAATTCGAAGTTGTGCTAACGTTATTGGAATTCGTGAGGCGAAAATAATAACGTTTATATTAACTTGAATTATATTAAAATTATTGTTAGTTATTTGTTAATTTTAATGAATATGTGAAAATATAAATTTTAAGTTTGTTTTTGTGTTAATTATTTTCAACTTTTTCTTGTTGAATAATTTTCATTACAAGCGCTCTGATTATTACTAAGTGTTCTGTTATTAATTAATTCTATTGTTTACTACAAACTACGCAGTTTAATTAGTTATCGCGGTTACATTTCCGGGACGTTAGACTTTAGAAAGTTGCTCTTCCAAGGGCTGATAATAACTACAACGGTTAGCATTCTGCTTTTCAATGTCATTGTATCTAGAGTCATCGAATTGTAGTGCCATTGTTACTTGACTTTGAAATATATTTGTACTCTTTAAATGAATTATAAAAGAAGAAAAATTAATGCGTTAAATATTTATTTCTTACAAAAATATAATATAAGTTATTCATAAAACTTTTTTATCCATTTTCCGCAGGATTAAATTTTAATATTATATACAAAATAAAGACTCTTTATGAATATTCATAATTTTCATTGATAATTTATAATTTTTCATTGCTTTAATGTCACATTGAAAAATATTGTCAGTTGCTCTTTTTTAATTTGTAGGAAGAACCATTTTTTAATCATTCATAATATTTTCTAAATTAATAAGAAAATGGAATTTTATTGATAGAGTATCTTTTATTCTTATTAAAACGAACTAATAACTTTCATAAAATGAGACTACTTATGAAAAAAGATGTATTATCGTTTAAGTCGACCTGCCTAAGATAAATTTTAGTAGCGCGATTTTATTGCGGAAAGGTTAAACTAAACCCATCCTGCTATCTTACTATAATAAAATCTAACAACTGTATAATTCAACGTACTTACTTTTAATGTGCTCAGATCTTGAGCCTGAACATTACCGACATTTTGGTAGGATTAACATGCACAATAGTACTTCAAGGTGAACACTCGAAACTCAAAATTAAAGTTGCATTGAGAAAAGAGACGTTGGAGTGTGCCATATGCAGCATTTCTTTTTAGAGCACATATAATTATAATGGCATGAACTTTTTGTCATAGTACGTCATTATATAACGATACATTTTCATTATTACTCTAATTTAAAAATATATTACTTTCATCAAAATTAATTTACTAACCACGATGTACCAATTATTAATTTTTATACAATCAACAATTTTATATATTAGTTTTATACAATCCACCCTTCATCTTAATAGTTTAATATTAATATAATTCTCCTACCTTGCACCGGGCTAGGCCAAGAAAATTTTTTATCTCGCTCTTGGCCTAAAGATCATTACACCAGCTTTCGGAAAATCGATAAAAAATCCTGACCCGAGAAAAGCTAACTTTGCGTGATATCGGTTCACTTAGCTCTCGGTGCAAAAAATTATTTTCTGGGGAGCACGAGTATGCAGATCAGTGCCGCATGTCAAGTCACAATTGAACAACTCGCTCGTGCGCTTTTAATTTTTGCTTATTAATCGCAAAAAAATGTAACCGTTACCTCGGAGCGCGGCGAGAAAATAAAAAATTTTTTTTTAATGATTCCCGCAAAATTATCTCGCGCATGCTTTTAACTCGTATCTCACTAAGCCTTCTAGTCGCGCGATAATAATTTCAAAATAATTAAAATAATTTGTTTAGTATAAAGTGCGTTTTTAAAATAAAGGACTCGAGTATGAATAATAACGGTGCGAGGTCGCGGCGAGTTATATAGGTGAGAAAATCGATGATTCGTTAGTGGAATTGTAAAATTAAGGCTCTCCCGACGTTTCAGATGGAGTAAAGCCTGTGCTAATCTGGAAGAGTTGATTGCCGATAATCCGTATAAATTCAATTAATAAAGTAATTGCCATTCATCTGTATTTAAATGCGGTAATCTCGCCATTGATCGAGAGATAGCCCCGAAAGCTTGACTACTTAAAACGGACTTTTCAGTACAGGAGTTAAAAAAGTAATGAAGTTATTTTTTGAATTATTATTTCACGTGACTTGTCCATTAAACATTGATACCAAATCTGATTACTTCAACTTAAGAGTAATAATCTTCATTAAAACGTTTCATGCGCGCTTAATTCATAAAGTCGCTTTAAAAAAATGCTTTATCACAAGCCGTACAACAACCAAAGCAACAAAGTCTCGAAAAATCTGCATTAAACGAGTCATAAACTCTGAGAACGACGAAGAAACGCGATTTACGATTGAATGCCGGTGACGACACACACACACACACACACACCCAAGAGGACAAAAAGAAAAAAAAGCAACTGTACGCGTGCTAATAAAGGGCGACCGTCATAATTACGTGCGCGCGTTATCGGGCGGCTCGAGTTGCGCGAGCATAAAAATAGTATCAGTAGTAGTGAGCTCTCGTGTTTCTGCGGTAATCTGTGCACGCGGACATGCCGTTAAGGGTGGAGAGAAAAAAAGTTTTCGAAGCACGAACGTGCCTTAATAATCTGATATCCGCGAATTGCATAAGTAGCGGCTAGATAAATGCCACGAATTTCTCTTATTCGATTTTCCTCGATCAGAAAAGTTTAGCGTGGAGATAAGGTTAGTTCTGAATAATTTATTAGCGGCGAGGAAATTTCGAGGAGCTGGAGAATTTAGCCGATGGTTATCTGATTTAAAAAATTTATGTGGACTTTGAGAAGCTTTAATTGATATAAGTGTACTTTTGTAATAAATAATTTCATTAACAATAAGGAATTGTTATTAGTATTAATAAAGTTAAGTAATGTTTGCGAAGCAAATCAAACACTATTTTTATACAGCGTATTTAAAGCTTGATTTAGCGTGCATAAAAACAAGCTATACACGCAGTCTGTCAAACATTTCCATATCCAGCCATCCCTTTAACAGAATTAGTTTTTTAGAATTTGTATAATTATTAAGAAAGTGTAAAATACTTGTTGAAACTTTTCTTTTCTTATGTTATTAACGTGAATTTTATAGCACAATTTTATCGCAATCTTGACTTTTTCTCATGAATATTAACGAAGAAAATCTGAGAGTCCACAATTCTTGTAGAACATCTGTAATTAATCTTATTGAAATCACGCAACATTTATTCAACTAGGCGATAAGAAAACTAACGTATCTAAATGACATAAGCACCGTAGGTATATTACATTTAATTACTCCCTTCATTCCTGAACACTTATTCTTAACCTCGCTGCTCTACAAACGCACCTAATCTCTCATTAACTTTACTATCAAAAAATCAAAACTCCTCGACCAAAAGATACACCTCACATACCCTAAACCAAAATCACCACAACAATCACACCCCTCAATCTAAAAAAAAAACACCAAAACCCACCACCCAAATCAATTCCAAACCAGCTCACCCAAACCCCAAACCCCTCACGCGATCACTCGCCCGCGTAAGAAAAAAAAAAACAATCCCCAGCGCCTGTTGTCGTCTTTTCCAGCGCGACTTATCTCAGCGCGTATCGTCGGCTGTTGTTCATCCCTTTATCGTCGAGGCTTTCAGCAAGCTAGCGCGCGTCGTCGCCAGGGCAATTTGCGTCGGGCCGCGCGCCGCGTGAAATATATCCGCGATGCACGCAGGCAGCTCTGCCACCTCTCTCTCTCTCTCTCTCTCCCGGGTCTAGGTTAAGCTAAGCAGCAGCAGCACTTTAGCTTCGAGTGATGACCTGAATGAACGTGACGTAGGGCGCGTTTCGATTTCTCGTGGCCTTCGCGCGAGGCCGACGCCGCTGAGGCGCGCCAGGTGGGCACTTGTACACAGGTATACACAAGGCTTTTTTTTTTCTCTTCTTTAGAGAGACGGGAATGGCTTTTTCGCGAAGGGGTTTTTGCGAGAGGCGCGCACCAGGGGGGAGGTGTATCAGGGACGAAGCGATTTGAATTTTGCTGGAAGTGTGTTAATGGGAGGGGATCGGGTAATGAGAGGGCTGAGTATTAGTTTTTTTTTTTAGATGGAATAATTAGATTGTTATGGGAGCTTAATTGAGGTAATTGATGGCAATTGTGGGAATTTATCGTTCGTTACAATTTTTTATCTTGGCGCAATCTTGTTGATGATTAGTGTTTTAAGCTTCGTGCTATTGTTAATGTTTTATTATTTTTGAAATTGTGTTTTATATTAAATTTATTATACGTTTAAAATCATTTGGTACACATATTAAATTAAAATATTTATGTGCTGCCTATTAAATTTAAACGTGCAAGTTTTCTTAATGTATTCAATTACTAGCCTTTACCATAAATTTTCTCAATTTTATCACTTGTCCATGAGTTTCTACTAATAATATACTATCGGTAAGGCGCAAAGGAGCACTTTAGATTTTAACTTGAAAATTACCGCACTTTATGTAATCGTGCATTTTAAAATCTGTTAAAATACGACTTTGCAGAATTAGGATAAATAAGATTGAATATATTTTATAACCACTTTTCATTAACATGAAAAACAGTAAAAATATTTTTAAATGTTCTATGATGTTCAAAAAATTTCGTTAATTAGGAATTAATTAATGACGATTTTCAGCAAATATTATTTTCTTTAAAAATAGTTTTTAGAACAACTTAAAATAATACCTGTTATGAAATCAATTCACTTTAATTAAAACAGATATAAATATTCATCAATTTCTGTAAAATTAAATGTTTAAATAAATTATTTTATAAATGAAAAGTATTATAAACTTGTTCAATTTCGTAGGGTTTCTTTTTACCTAATTTATTTATGAGAAGAAGAGTAAAAAATCAATTTCTTTCTTTATTTTGTCAAAGCTTTACACGCACTCTTTTTTGGATTTACATTAGCAAAACCAACGTTCATGAAAATGTCTAGGTAAGAATTTTTCCTCAAATCGATTAGCCTTCCAAGTTCTCTTGAACTAAACCTTCTCCAGTCCGTCTATTCATCGTTGTGCACTTTATTCCGAAGAATGAGTATTCATTGAGAAGCATTTATGAAGTCAAGAATATTGGCATTTGTTTATTTTCATTACTCTGTTATACCTAAATCTAAATTTTTTTCATATGTTTAATAATATATAATATTAATAAATATAATTTTATATAACTTTTATATTTAATGTTAATAAATAAATAAATATTCTAGAATCTAAAATAGTTAAATATTGATTTAACTGTTAAGCACACAATCTTTTAGTCTTAATCATTAATTTATTAAATTAGTATTTTGAACAAAAGAACAAAATAATAAGATTTTTGATATTTAGAAGTTACAATGCCTTTTTACCAGAATCACTCAAGAGATCACTGACATGTTACTAAGATGTATAGAATTTTAAGTGGTAATCGATCGATGGATGCATATAAATAGATGCCGAACTAAAAGTTCTCGAATAAAGTTTCGAAAAAGAATGTAAGGAATATATGTAATTCTCAAGGATGACACCTTGATTATTAAAGATATAAATATATAAATTAACTGCTTTGTTTAAAAAATAGATTTAATTTAAGTCCATTCAAAAATACATATAATAAATATTTAAAAAATCTTTTTAATTATGTTTAATTATGTTTTTTTAATCATATACAACAACTTTAGAAAACAGTATTTTCAAAAAATTTAAAGTTTCATTGAAAAGATTGAAAATGTTTTCTGTTTTTCTCATAAATAGAATTTGACTCTGACTATTAATAATTAACATTTACTTTTAATGATTATTAATTTTTACGCCACACATTTCAGTAAATAGAGAATTTATGTTTTTAACAAGTATTCAATAATATTTTTACTATTCTAAAATTTTAAGTTCTAGAATCCATTGTGTACTTATGAAAATAGAAATTTTATTACGTGTTTCGGTTATCTTCTTATAAATTGGAAAAATAATATTCGAGAATAATCTGAAAAGTTTTTTGATATTGTGCCCAGCATTTTAGATTTGAATTAAGATTGTCGCTATAATCTTCAAGTTTCAAGCGACTTCGTAAGTAGTATTGTAATTACAAGCTTTTCCTGTTCTAAAAAGTAAGCAAAACTTTTTCTTTTACACATTTACTGAACTTCTATAAAAAGAATGAGCTCCTGTTGCGTCATTAAAAATTATCTCAATTTACATAGCTTGGATTTATTTTTAAATGATTATGAAAAAGCTTCATGATTTTATATGTACTTTTACAACAATTTTACATTATATTTAAAGAAGTATCATATTTTTATCATGCAATAGTAGTGAAGCAAATTTAACTTGGGAAAACTCCTAATGTTCTTTCTGAAGAAGTTTCTTGGAAGCTTCTGGAAAGGAAATAAAATGTAATTGAAAAAATATATGTTTTTTCTTCATTGATTCAAAATTTAACTTATTTGATATAGACTTAGTATACAAACTTAATTAACTTTTTATTGGCAGTTAAAAGATAAAACAACTCACAACTCATAGGATAAAACATAAATCTTTTCTCAAAATAAAAAAACTACTGGCAAAAAACCAACTTGAAAACTCGTCAAATCAACCCATAATAACCCAGCAAAATCGATGCCCGCACAATACCCCCAATTACCACCAATAACTACATTACTACCCGAACGAACTTAATTTTCTAATGGCCCCCGCAGCTTCCCCGTTTAATCTGCTTTCCCCTGAAATTCCCGAGCGAAAAATTAGCATCCGCCGGAGCTTGCAAGCTCCTCTCGCGGCTTAGTCGCCCTTAAATTAAAACCACACCTAATCGCTGTTTCGAGCTCGCGGCGCAGTTTTACTCGGCGGGCGGCGCCAGGTATCCGCATTAAACTCGCATACGTAATCGTTATCCCCCTGCAGCAGCCGCGAAGCTCGGCTCTATCTCTCCGAGTCCGAATTCAGCTCCGCGAGAGAAGCGGATTTCCCGCTCCTCCCCCCCCCCCTCTCTCGGCCGCAAGGACTTAATTATACGCGATCATTAAGTATGGATCGGCCGGGAGCGTTTCTATGTTTCGCCGCCGTGTATCTTCTTCCCTTCTACTTCCTCTTACGTCTATATAGCTGCGCCGCTCGCTTTAAATATGGATTCGGAGTTTACTGACGAAATGTGGTTTGGCGTTAAAGTTTAATTGTATAAATTTACACTAGTTTCTTGATGTTAATGTTTCAAGAGAGTGACTGGCTGAGAATAGCTTTAAATTATTTTAGAAGCACTTGCATTTGAAAAAATTTGAAAACAGTTAAATCCTCGTACAATATTCAAACATTGATTTAGAAACTATCTCTCTTATCTTGCTTTACTCGTATTACCAATCAGTTCACATTTTAAAATATTCTAAAAATTTAAAAATCGTTCAATTTTACTCGCACCCATCCGCTCGCTATATCTCCCGACTGTCAAAATAAAATCTCCCCACAAATTACTTACTCTATCAAGACCCAGCAATCTGCACTCTCCAACCGAGCAAAAACAAAAGGGCTTTCAATTCTAAACAAACTCTAATCCCCGCGCAATCAAATCAAAAATCAAATCCCACCGCCCACCCCGGTGCAATATCGCTCTCCCCAGCACTCCCTGCAACACTCGCGCAACCGCAAGCTCCTGCCCCATCCTCGTCGAACGCATCCTAGCACACACCTCCCCTGCAGGGAAAGTCCCGCATTACCATTAGTTGCAAGAGCAGACGAGGTGGGGTGGCCGTGGGATTCAAAGTTCGCCGGGGCAAATTAATGCCCGCAGCTGGTATAACGACAATTCCCGGGGAACCGGAGAATTTCCGGAGCGAGCCCAACTGACTGGCGGCTTGCCGGGGCGATCTTCAGCGATTTGATTTGTACCCGTAACGCTCGGTATTTACTGCGATTTCGAGACGCGCTTCATTGTTCGCCACGGCGAGTCCACGGATTCTCGGATGGCGCAGCCGGGGGAAAATCCAATTTTCGGAGAATTACGGCCGCGCAGTTTTGTCGAGCGCGCCGATGTAACTCGCGAAACGCTGTTAGGGACGAGCCAGGCGGACGCATTGTTTTTGCGGAGGCCAGGGAGAGATAGAGAGATTGGGAGAGGGCTTGCGTGATTGCGTTGTGATTTCGGGTTATTGTTCGCTGGAGAAGAATTCGCGGTGGTGTAATTGGAAAGTTGGACGGGTATTGAGGATTTGAATGCCGCTGGCTGCTCGTCAGTTGTAATACTGGCGGATTGTTGCGCTGAAAGTTTCGGATAAGCGAATTAAGTGTCTTGTGATTTGTAACTTGGTGTTTTGTAATTTCATTGAGATGAAATGTGATTGTGACGGGACAATTAAATGAGGAAACTGATAAAGTAGTTTGTGTGCAGTAATTGCTTAGTACAATTTTGTAGTAATAAATTTGAATAGCTACCAAGACGTATTAAACGATTTAAATGAGTTCTATTCTACTAGGTATCATGATATCTTAAACAGATTATTTATCACTTATTTATTTTTAAAATCGTCTGCGGATAAAACTGTACGAATTACACAGTTTTATGGGAATATTTTTAAAATCATAATAAAGTGATTGTCACCTGATCTATTTCTTTTATTGTTGAATAATCATCGAATTTCACGCGCCATCACAACATATTATCATCATTTTTTTTATAGAGGGTAGTTATATGACGTGCAACAATTCAAAGTACTATACTTACTAAGAGAGTGTCAAGGAACGGATCACGGATTTGGCTCAAATTTTGGAATACGGTTTCCAATTTTAAAATATGAAGAAAACCGAAATTACAGACCCTAACGCTTTAGAGAACTCAAGTTCTTCATATTTTTAGTTTTATTTTAAGGAAATATTGATACAGACGCTATTTTTCAAACCTTTTTTATTTAGTCTAGAAAAAACTTGTATGTATCTTTAATTATATAAAATTAAACTAGAAGAGACAAGCTTTCATTTGATTTTACAGAATTAAAATATTCTACGTCACTCAAAAGTTATAACTTGTAATTTTTTGTATTTGTAATTGTAATTTTTCTTGCGCACTGTTTCATATAAGTGAGTAAATTATTTGTTTAGCACACAGTTTAGTCTATTTTAGCTTAGCTATTTAAATGCTATTTTCAGACCGCACGAAAACAATGTGTGCGTTAAAAGAAGCTTTACGAGCGTTGTTCAAAAAAATTGTTTTTCGCACGCCGTGCGCAAAGTTTGTTTTCACGCACGCTTGAAAAAAACCGCGTGCACAAAAATGAGCTTTACGCACGTCGTATGAAAAAATTGTATTTGATACTCGAGAGAGAAAGTAATTTCAACCTCGTATGACCTTTTCACCCTCGCTCCACTCGGGTGCAAAAGTCTACACGAGG
>UELX01001469.1:0-43516 GCA_900480035.1 Eupelmus urozonus | reverse complement strand
TTTTCCGTAGAAGATATTATTTCATAATAAGCTGTGTAATATTTTCCTTTTTTTTCTAAATTTGGAATTAGAATATCGAACCTCAATTGGCCTTTATCTTCTAACTCATAAATTCCCTGCAATTTAATTATATGTATTATAAATTACTTTTATAAAATAATGTGTCTGAAAAAAAATTTATGTTCTAACTTTTTTATAACATTTTCCACCAAGTAATGATTTATCGACTACAGCGACTTTAGGTAGTGATTCACGATACTTGTTTTCCTTGCAAATAGAAATTTCATTTTCTAAAAGTAATTGCTCGTTACCACCAAATTTGTCAGTGACATATACCTTAGAGTGTAACTAAAATTTCAAAATTGTTATTAAATGTTATTTTATATAAGTCGTATAAAAAGACAAAATACATACAGCAATATCTTCAGGAAGATCTTCTATAACTTCCAAACGATGTACTTTTAAGTTATTGTAAGTATCGTTATGTTTAACAATAGTATAGTCTATTGCTTTAATATATTTTGGATTAAACCACTTTTCTTTAGTCCGTAATACTTTAAGCTGTTGAATTATATTTAATATCATAATAAAATTAAATTTTTCACAAGAATTATGTGTAGTGATGTTTAAAAGTATGGTTAAGTTTAGTGACTGTTATAGATAAAAATAGATTGAAGGTTGACAGTTATAATTATGAAGCTTCATCTAGCCTATATACATAACTTATATCTGTCGAACCTTTATACAGAGCCAATTTTTATTTATAGTCATGCAACTTTTCTGTGAAATCATATAAGCATTATTGTTCAAGATACATGTTAAATAATAAGTATTTCTCTAATTGTTACATATTTTTTTATTTTATTATTATTTGCGTTTTCTAATAAGTAAGTACAAGAAAAATTAATTATTATTATTCATGAAAGATAAAAAAAAAGAATTATTATGAGGATTGATGAGAGAATGATATTTGCTTATACAGTTTCATTTAGGGTTATTTAATTTTACTATAGCTGCTAATTTTATTACTAAATAAAATATTTAGGTTTCATATTATAAGAATTTTACAGAATATAAAAACTCTTATTAAAAACATACCTGTGGTGGTCTCTTACAATCATGATTCTGAATCCAAAATGAAAAAATAAATAATATACAGTATAATAATCGACTCATTTTACAAGATTCTGGTATACAAAGATGCAGAAACAAATCTCTTTTTATATTGGCCTGGGTATTCTGTAAGCATCAACTGCCAAAGTTTAATTATGTAAAATTATTCCTTTTTTTAAATTAAGATAACGAGTCATGAGATCTTAAAATTTAGTTTACTTATAAATATTTAAAATTTTATTTGCAATGTACACGGGTCGTACAAAATATTTTTTTCAACTCAAGCATTAAAAAGGTCTTTTTTTGTGAATCAGAAATAAATGAAAAGTTGAATATTTCTATGCAGCGACAGGTAAATCTGTTGCCTCTTGTTACTAGAAATAGTAAAATTTTGCAAATTAAAGTATTACAAATTTTCAATTTTTTGAAATCGTTTTTGAACAAAGTGCAAAAATTTTGAAAATATTCGAAAATTTTGGATACATTAAAAAATTTTTAAAAAATTTAATAATTTGAAAAAATAAAACAAAAGTAGTAATAGTATATTGTTGAACTAGGGAGGAAAATTACCAAAGGCGCCCTTAATTTTCACTCTTGCTCAAAAATCATCCTCGCTACAAAAAGGTACTTCCTCCCTTGTTAAACACTTTTTTTTAACAAGAGCATGCAGAGGTTTATAATCATACACAGGTAATCTGGGTATAAATCGCGCGTAATAACTGACCTTTAAAAAAAAAATTTATCTTTTTTCTTATTTCTTAATTTTCTTTGTTTTTAGCCTACAAAAGTTTCATTTTTTTTAAAGAGCTTGTACGGTTGCAGCTGTATGAATATTATGGTTAATACATTAAGTATCTTTTGCAAACCGCTCTGTACCTCCTCTTTTCGATACCATCTCAGTGTTTACTAATAGAGTGAGCTGAACTCTGCACAGAGGATCTGTACCTGTGCTTTTAAAATCTATTAACAAAGTGAACAAATTTTGCTTTTATTTATTCGTGGTACTTTCGGTGAGTGTGTACTATTGTTAGTGAGTTATGTGAACGTATACGCATCTCAACTGGCCCTACACAGTTTTAGATGGAATCCGAACCAACAGAACCACGGTAAAGGCACATAAACAATTTTTTCCTTGCTAAAAATGTTCTAGGTACCTAGCTTGGATCCGAACCTGGTACTTTCTGGTTCGAAGGCCTCTAGTATACAGTACTCCTTCATAATAAAGCCTCTCGCAGTAAGGCCACTTCCCCAACATATCGCTAAAATGCTTCCCCTTCCATTTTACATCATCTTACATGCACAAATCTCGCCGGATTTATTTGGAAGGAGTGATTTAATACTCGACGGTGAGATACTTAAAGTTAGAGTGGGAGTACCCCTTTTCGAAGAAAGTCATTCCCCTATAAGCTCGAGTTTGATCTTATTTTAAAAGAGGGCTGTATTCTCCATTTTGTTGAATCCGCATGAAGATCAGCATACCATTTTAGCATGCGATCCGTACAGAAAAGGTACATAGTAGTACGTTTTTCGTACGAAGCTCCTGCTAAAATGTATTGTTGACCTTCATGCAAATTCTGCATAATGAAGGATATACATATTTTATTCGTACTTTTTTTCTCCATGTAGGAATTGGTCTTATCCCTCTTTATTTCTCACTCATCAAATTGATTCTATTAATACACCTACACTGATTTTATGCTATATTCGTACGTACTGTATAAATAAGGTATATTGTCACATTTTTGTTGAGCGCAAATCTTTTCAATTTTTTACACTAAAGACTAGATCATCTTCAATTTACCAATAATTAATAAAATAATTATTTAAATCAATATCATTAATAATTCCAATTTTTAGAAGTGTTGAAAAATATAATGCTCTAACAAGTATATAAGAATTGTTTTATCTCAGAATTTAACCGTCGTTTCCGAAGGTTTTATATTATTTTTCAACATTTTCACGTTATAAATAATATAGCCAAAATAAGGGTTCTTTAACAGGGTTTTACGTTATTTTTTCAATATTTTTAACATTATTTTTCCACTTTTTAAAGTTATTTCCGTCGATTTGACGTCGTTTTCATGATATTTTGCTATATTTGTGTTTGATTGATCAAAGATCCCCCTTTATGTCCAAAATAGCCGTTATTTCAGATTGTTTTACGTTATTTTTTTTCATTTCAGTTTTTTACGTTATTTTTCGTCTTTCTGACGTAAAAAAATTCACCTTCAAGTTCTGCACTGTTCAGATAAATCCCCGAATCCAAATACTTTATTCTCCATTACCGTTCTCATCCATATCACCCTCCCTCTTTTTATTGCAAAATTAAAATACTTGTACTCTCCAAAAAAAGCCTATATACCCACTCGGTCCACTCTTCTTCACACTCAATTAAATCTCTCTCTCTCTCTCGGCGTCACGTCGAAAATCGAGAGGAATAGAGCCGCCTTTCGCGCGCTCGGGAACCGGCTAGAAATTTAAATCGTGCACAAGGGCGAAAGCGAAGGCGTAGGTATACTACTCACGCGCGCGCGTGAGCTCGTTTCGCGATCCTCATCCACTTTCCGGACGCGATCGCGAGAGCTGCAACACGCGCGTATGTTTCTCGTCTCGCCTCCTGCAAGTATTGTGCGGCTCCGTGGGGGAGAGCATCCAGCGTGATGGCTCACGTCGGCGTTGGGGGATCTGATGTCGTTTTTAAAAAGCAGGTCGCGGGAAATGTGAGTTAAAAGGTTTTGTTTTTAACGGTTAGGTAGCAGTACTTTTTGAGAATTGCAGGTTCGGGTCTTTTGGCGATTGTTCTGATGTTGATTGGTATTTTTATGACAGATAAGTGTTAAAGGAGTTTGATTTACATTCCATTTATTTAAGATATACAGGTTTAAAATTTTTTTGTTCCATTTGAATTGTTTGGGAAAAGTTTAGCCGAAAAAAGTAAAATTTCTGAAACCTAAGGATTCTTCTTGTCAATTAAAACGAAAGAGTGCTAAATATCTAAAAACAAAAGTAATAAACAAATCAGAAAATATTAGACTCAATTAAAAAAAAGAAATATTGCAGGTCTAAGAACAAAAGCTTTAAAGTTCTTGCTCACTCGAAAAACGCAGTAAGTTCTCGATAATCCAGAAGAAAAGGAAAAACAGAGAGGACGAGCGTAAGAATCGCGCCGACGAAAGCGAGAAACAAGAGCAGCAAGCGGAGAAGGTGGAATTAAAAGTTGTAAATACGAGGAGCATCCTCGGAGGTTGGAGAGTCGCTCGTAAATTCAACAAATTAGTATTAGCAGGAGCGTCGGAGCTGTCTCCCTCTCTCTCTCTTTCTCTCTCACTCGCCGCAATGAAATTCCCCTGCTCGACTAAGCTCGTGCTTCAGAGAGAGGCGAGAAGCATCCAATACTCGTATATATACGTAAAGCCGAGTCCTGTACACATAACGCGCACCACAAGTTGGCAGTCTCAGTTTCAAAGTTAATCATAAAACGTCCTTCCTTGTTCCCTCGTCGCGAGAGAAAGAGAAAATGAGAGAGAGAGAGAGAAAGAGAATTATCGTAGTTTTAAAATAGAGATTTACGGGTTCCGCGGATATATCGATGCGGCGGCATCTCTTAAACTCTAAAAATAAAGCTCGGAACTTTTTTCATAAATAAGAGAAATAAGCTCTGGGACAGTGGGACAGCGAGGTAAACTCGGCCGCTTGTGCCTGTGCGGGGGGTTATTTTTAAAGAATGATACGTTTTCCGCGAGAGAGCGAGCTTCTTGAGATATTTATTGGCGAATCTATGTAGCGCGGTAAGAACGCGAGCGCGCTCAACTTTTATGATTAAAATTTGGACGATTTAAAACGACGGCTGCAAGCGATTTATAATTGGCTGGTGATAAATTAGATCTCATATTGTTGGTTGGGTACAGGAAGATGTGAGGTCAGAATAAGTTTTAAGAATGTCACATTTCCTATAATTTTGATGGAATTATATCTGATCTTCTTGAAGCATCTTCCAACATATCATTTTTCCACACGGCGTGTGGGAAGTTCGTTTTCCCGCATGCCGAAAAGTGATTTTAATCTCGTGTAAACTTACCGCACTCGCTTTGCTCGTGCCTAAACGTCCACACGAAATTAAAGTCACTTTACCGCAGTTGTGTCGTTAACAACTATTTGCCTAATGGTATGTTTAAGAAGATTTTTTTGTAAAATTAGCTTCATTAATTCATAATTGATTTTTATTGTGACTGTGGGATATGCATAAGGGCAAGTTTGCTCGTGTAAGTAGAAACGGCAGACTGTGGTCAGACATACATCTATTACTCAAACAGCTTTTGCATTGCTGAAAATCTAATATCTGTTTTTGTTATTTTAATGATTTATGGTATCAAACTAGGCTATAAGTGTTAACAGCATTGATGAAGAGGGTACGAAAAAAAATAATGTATGTACCAACTCAGGTACGAATCTATTTATATTTTACTATGGTTAAAATGTCAAATTTAAAACTTTAGCAATTTTGGTTTAGTAGAGATAAGCACATTTAATCTTGGCGTGGCTAATCGCATTTACCTATGGTTATCTGTGTCTAATTGCGATTATCTGACGGGATCTGTCGTACTGAACCACACATTCTCGAGATCCACTGAGAATCTCGACTCGTCTCGCCGAAAGATCTCCATCAAAGTCCAGATTCTCGGTAGATTTCAAGAAATCTTGGCCAACACCTAGAAAATTTGGGAACCCTGGAGATTTTAATTCAAATCTATGAAATTAAAAAAATCTTATGACATAAGATATTCCAACTGTTTAAGACGATGTAAAATTATTTCACAGCCATAATTAATCTAATAATTATTATTCTATTAACCATTTAATCTAACGACTTTTTAACTTTTTGGAATGTTTTGATGATGGCCGAGTTGAATTTAGCAGACAATTTTTGAGGTTTATCAAGATTTTTAGGTACTATTGGAGATTTCTCGAGATCTTCCGTGATTTCTCACAGCTTTAATCGCGATTTTCAAGACGATGCGAGATCTCGGGATCGAGACAAGACGACATATTCTCGAGAAATTTTTCGTCTCGTCGTGCCGTGCTTATATTTATATTTTGCTATGCCAGCTTGTGTAAACTTTACGTACATATTGTATGAATAATTTTCTATTTTATACTCTAAAAATATACTATAAAATGTCATACTTTAACATGCTTAAATTTGCTTCAGCATGTCTGACTGTGCTTGACCGTGTTTGCATGTACCTTACCATGTCGAAAAGATTATAAAAAATATTTTAATTTATTCATAAAGGATCCTAGCTAAATGCCTAACAGCGTGAGACGGGTGCTAATTTTCTAAACTCGACCTCTCAAACATTGTCAACCCGATTGTACACACAGAATCATGATTATATATGTGTCAATAGTCTACTGTTATATTTATAGCCGATTAATAAACTTTGTTTAATTTGAGAATGAAATTTTTTTGAAAAATACCTTTGATTGATTCTTAGAACGCTACCGTTTAAATAATGAGATAAGACAAAATAACAAGTTAATAAAAACTTGTTCCAATAACAGTGCTTTCGAAAACAATGAATTACATCATTTAAAGTTTCCATATGCATACACGTGAGTTCTACATGTTATGTGCGTGAAAGTGAGAGTGCAAATCTTCAAATCTTCTTTAATAAGCTGTAATAAATTACATCCGTTTACTTTAAGATAAAGTCTCTGTATTATTCTCATAAATTTAATGAACTTGATAAAAATAAACATAAATTTTCAAATATTTCGAAATTATGCTATGTTCATTTTTTATGAATCATATTTTTCGATTAATTTCGGTATTTATTATAATAATTTCAACAATAATCATTCAATTTTTCTTATTTTAGTACATATTAGTCGATAATTTGCCCATCAAATATTTACGTTATCTAAAATTTATATTTCGAATATTTGCTCTTTCGTTAACGGTCATATCTGTGTACTGTTAAACTATTCATTAATCAACTAGAATTTTATAGTAGACTCTCCAAATATCAAATCTCCTTTTGATATTTGAATAGTCTGCTATAAAATTCTAGTTGATTAATGTTTTTATGAGCTTTATTTAAGTTTCTCAATTGTATCACATCTAATTAAGTTAATATAATAAAAAATTAATAGGTCACTCAGATTTTTATTTCTTAACTAAACCGTTATCAAATAATAATTCTTCCCTCGCAATCAAATAAGTTTTGCAAAGTCAATTTAGGAAATAGCATTAACTTACGGCCTCGTAAATGTTTCTGAAAACTTTAGTTAATATGACAAAAGTAAACTGCTCGTAAATAATTTCTCGCAATTTAAAAGTGACAAAATATTTTAAATAAATACAAATTTTGTACAAATTTTAAATATATTATACTTGCTTACAATGTTTATTTAGTAATTTAATTAATAAAATCTTTTACTTTATAGTTGAATGGCTAGGAATTTGTTCATATTCGATTTTATATAAAATATTCAACTTAACCATTTGGTATAGATGAAAAAAGTATCGGAATAATGACTTTTCGATCTTCCTGAACTAAGATGTAAGATCGAAAAGTCATTATTCCGATGCTAACATTTTTCATCAATATAAAAACTGCCGAACGATAGAGTCATTTTTCCATAGACTCTGGTATATACTCTGATAATATTTAAAAAGTATTATTTATTCTTATAGTAACATATTAAAATTATTATTGATTTTCACTTACCTTAATTTTATTTCTATTTTCGTTGTTTAAGATTTTTGTGCAGCTGAGACTTAAATTACGATGAAGGATACAAAAGATTTCAAAAAACTTTATTTTGCAAAAAAGTTAAACTTTTACTGTACACATTTAATTTTGTATTCAAAAGAAAAACATATCGTGTTTTTAACTACTGCACTTTTTTTTAAGTTAAAATAAAAATCAGAATTTTCAAATTTTAATAAGCAGTAAGGATTTTATATTCTTAATACAATATTTTTTAATATTAAAACAGTTTTTTAAAAAAATGGAAATTTTATCCGGTATTCGTAGACAAGCGTGTGTACATGCATACATAATAGAAGATTCCACAGCACATTCCTACGTAACGCTTTACCACACGTTTTCATATGTGCATGTTTCATCGTTTTGTACTAACTTTTATTATATTTGTATTATTGTTTTGAAATATTTTTTAAGAGTAATTACTTTTACTTATGCAAAAAATATATTTAGTTACAATCAATAGTGCTTAATTATTATAATAATATCAGTTTGAAACTTAAATATACAAAGTAATTGAAAGTTGGAAATCATTTAAGATTAAAATTTCGCCACTTTATTATTTCACCAGCAGCAGAAGGAAATAATAAGTTTGAATAAAATAAAGATGTTTAATATTAGAGTTCATCCTAAAATTTATTAGTACATTGGTATATACATAGTACAGGAATGTTACAGCCATCGTTAACGATATTTACACATAAGTTTCGTGTAAAAATACAGCAGCCACCATTTTTTTGTTTTAATAATTGGATCGATTAACATCAATCCATACATTGTTATATAGCCAGGTTACTTTTAGAAAAAGTCAAGCGGGACTTGTTTTGTTTCATCGGCTCAAGAAAGATAATAAGTTTACAAATGTATACTTTTTACAATTCTTTAAAAAAAAAACGCTCTCGCACAAAATTCGAAATATTTATAAAACATCGACGAACAATTAGTCTGTCGCTTTATTAGTTGCGTGTAAGATTCATCAGCAGCTCTTCCATTTGTCCATTTCCTAAATGAGATTCACATTGAAATAGTTATAGTTTTTCTCGATTTTCTCTTAGCCTAATCGCAGATCTACGGTTAGAGCAAATACACGGTTATAAGAAAAATCGTTAAACTCTCAATAAAAGTCAATTCATTGGAAGGATTCACCCTCGACCAAAATACATATAAAGAAATGAATACAGTGGAAGACCAGTTGTAACAGTATATGTTTTCTTTTTTAAGTACAAGAACAACATAATTCTTGCTTATCGAAATCCTAATATTACAACTACTATTTTCAGCGTCCTTAAATTCTTTATCCCGTTATCTTGACTCGACCGAAAAAAACCACACGTTAGCGCGCTACCAATTCCATCTTTAATCTCCCACAGGCCTTGCAATTTCACCTAAGGCTTATAAAAAAAAGTGTATTGCTGAAATATTCATCAATTATACCGAGTAGACACGAGAAGCAGCCGCGTTTGTAAATAGGCGCGAGCCCAGAGGACCCATATAATGCCGCGCGCCCACGCTAAGAGCGTTAAAATTGCACATATACATCACCGTTTGACACAGGCCCGTGAGAGATTAATAAATAAAGCCGCGCGTTTCGCGCTCGCCAATTCGTTTTCCCTCCACTCATAAATACTGTAGAAGCGTAGAACTTGACCTTTTAGACGATCAACACGTAGAGCAGTTGCATCGGAGCTGGGGCGGTACTCGCGGACGTACACACAACGGTCTGCACTTTTGCATCGACCTGAATATATGTGATCCCCTTTCTGTCGCGCGCTTTGCACTTCCACCTCGCATAATTGCGCACATGAGGAAACTCAAAAGAGTCGATTAATATATTTCATTCTCGCGTGTAACTATATATATATATATATATATGGACTTTAATTATTTAATTGACAATAAACAGATTTTAACGTACATAGCACCAATTAATTAGATAATAAATTTTTAAACTACGCAAAACAATGTCTGTCTTTTCTGAGTTTTCTCGGTTTTGCGTGAATTACAGAGGTGAAAATGAAAGCTCCAGTACTTCGCAGCATCGACGATACATAAAATATAACAAAAGGCGCATAGGTATTTATATAATAATAATAAAAATAATAATAATAATGATAGTAATTGATAACAATAATAATAGCAATACAGTAATAGCGAAAAATTATAATGATTACAATATTAAAAGCAAACGTAAGAGTACAAAAATCAAATGAGACGATCAAAGTTACGAACGCAATTAATTAATCTTCGGCAATGCAGAGTAAGTTCGATTATTTGTCGATTATCGATTAAAAAAAAAAAAAAAGAATAAAATAGAGAAATCGGGATTAAAAAGATAAAGTACAAATTATTGAAATCGTCGCAGATAAGCCCACATACACAGATACCCTACCGTCCTCTCAACACACTCGCCTTATGGACTTCGATATTATCAACGCGGTTACTCGATATACATATATTTACACGGCATCACAAAAATATCAGTATAACTCGCTTAGACTTAGCAAACTATCGCTCTCCCCCTTTTACAATGGCAAGCGGCTCGCTCTCCTCTTCTTCTTCAGCTTCTCTCGTCCTCTACGCACACGTATCGCTCGAGCCCCCGTCCCTGCTTTATATTCAAATTACGTTTAGTTTGCGCATATTTACATGCAAAAGCCGTGCCGCGCTCGCTCGAGCGCGCGCCCGGGCTCCCGAACGTCCGTCTTTATGTAGGAATTCCTAGCTACAGGAACCATGTTAAGAAAGAGAGGTGCGAATTCTCTCGTGCCCTCTCTCGCTTTATCCTCGCTCCGCGCGCGACAAACTTCGTTATACAGATCGCTCCCGATGCAGTCATGCGAATTTTATATGTATATATTTATATTTATATATGTATATATGTATATTTATAAAAATTAAGCGAACGCTCGTACACGACGCGCGCGTTCGTCGAAAAGTTTGAAAAGCGATTTCTTAAACGAGATGTACACGGTTGGAGTAATTTACGTTTTTACATTGTCTACACTAAATCGACAGTACGAGCTAATTGGGGTCGACTGCAGTTGAATTACAATTTTTATATGACATTCTTACAAAGCGAAAAGAATAAAAAGTTAATGGCAGTTTTAGCTTGGGTCTTTTTACAAGACTAATTTCATCAGAGTAAAAGAGTTTCAGTTCTTTGTTATTTCAAAGTTACTATGAAAACTAACTTAAATGAATACAAGAAATTTAAATTGAATGCTCAGTTTTAGCAGTTTATTTGTCATTTAGTCTTGACGACAAATATGCGGCATGAAATTCACGCAGCCGAATACTGTATTCTCTAACGCTCAAAATTAGATATACTAAACTGATTCGATATTACGCTAGTAAACTTCAAAGCGAGATTACGGAATTAAAATTGATTTTCAAAATCAATTAAGTACGAACCGTTCATGCATCTCTCATGAAAGATTAAATTTGTACCGAGTAATGAGTTTATGAATCAGCAATGAAGTTAAAAACATGTCGAAAAATTGATTAAAGATATATAAGCACTCACGCAAAATGCACGCAGTATTTCATGCTTTTAATGCAATTTACAAATACTTTCATTAAGCTCGCTAACGCATTTAATCTCAAAAGCTCATAATGAAAACCTTCCAACTCATCGCGGAAATTATTTCCAACCGTGTACAAGTACATCTCAGCGCTTCCGACGACTCCCTTTCTCTCTTTCCCCAAAGAAGCTCAAAGGTCTGGCGTCTCGGGAGTTCTCGCCTTTTTCGCCGCTTCTTCCCTTTTCTCTCCTTTCTTCCTTTTCTTTTCTTTTATTTTAAATTGTTTCGTCGCGTCCAACACGCGCGGCTGTTGGCGCAGAAACGGACAGGACAGGCGAGGAGGTGCAGGGGGTCAGTGTTGTGTGTCGCAGTGACTCGCGTGTTGGCACGTGCAGCTTGTGCTCCGTGCGCGCGCGACCGAATTCGCTTCTAGCTATACGCTTGATCCCTTTCCGATAATCTCCGTCCTCGGACTCGGCGCGTGCTACTCGCCTCCGGCATTAACAGTAATGTATCGAGAGCGTGCGTTAACTAGTGTGTGTCGGAGTAGCCGAAAGCTGGCAGAGCGCGGGGCTGTACATTGTATTCGCAGCTTTCGAATGCACAAAAGCTTATGGCAGTGTCTTCGTGTCCGCTTTCGTCGTTTTTTTTTCCTCGACCTTTAGCTTGTAAATACATTTTAGTCAAAGTTAAGTAGTTTTGAAAATCTCGCGTAGTCTTAAATCTCATGATTAATGAATTAAGATCAGAGTACAAATAGCTGGAAGTCAATTGTGAACATTGATATATTGTTTAACGCGTTAGTTAGAGTTTCTAAAAATTATGTATAGTAGGATATGTTTTCACGCTCGTCTTAAATTTCTAATTTATAACTTTTGTATTTTTTATATGTATGTACACGACATATACATAATTTTCGGCAGGAATATAATATATTCTATTGTTAAAAAGCTGTTTCAAAAAGTTGAGTTGAAAAATTCATACAGCGATAGCTGCAAATAAGCTCTAAAGCTTATACGCCGTTCAATAAAAGGGCGAATTATTAAAGGGCGATAAAAAATTTCATCGATTGTAAAAAAGCGGGGAATTAAATTAAATCGAATTGTACTCTGCCCTTAAACTTTTAAGTACCATTAGAGTATTAAACTTGGACGCTGAACACACTCGTGCAAAAAGGTCTCGGGGCTTTACGACGGAATTAAAAATCGGACACGGAGAGATCGCCACGGCAGTTCCCCCGTGCGAAGAATAAAAAGGCGCCCACGCACGCACTAATGGAAGTATAGGATCTAGCTCATCGATAAAAGCCATGACTAGTCGATTAAGTACATCGTCGCGATCGAAATAATAAAAAAGAAGGGGTAGGCAAGATAAGTTCTAAGATGTAGCAGTATATAAAAAGAAGTGGATATAAGGTATGAGATAGAAGAATAACGAAGAGAAAAGAAAAGGAATAAAAGTTAAGTCTTAGTGGCGCACGCGATAAGAAGGCTCGAAAGATGCTCTTTCTCTCTTTCTCTGCCAAGACAAACTGCCAACGTGGAAGAAAAGAAGTAGGAGAGAAAAAGGGAGAGAGCGAGAAGACGCGGTAATAGTTCATCGCGCGCCCACTTTTTTTCTGCATCTCGAAGAGACGGTCTTCGGAGAAAGAAAAAAAGCTCCTCTTTCTTCTTGCACGGTGGCGGCCGCCGAGTACAAATGAAGAGAAAGTTCGCCGGCGTGTAAGTAGACGCAAAGTCTTAGGGTTCTTTTTTTCGCTTCCGCGCGCTCGCGTTCGTCGCTCAGGAACGTTTTTTTTCTTTTTTTTTTTTAAAGGTCATCCGACAACGCGCGAGGCTCGCAGGAAAATCACAGTAAACCTTTATGTACAAAAGTGCGACCTCGCTTCTCTTCTTTTTGACGTGTCATACCTTCATTTTCAACGATGTTACTGGCATTATGCAATCCATACAAAAGTTTATGTAATACATTGTTCTAATTAATTTTTTGGTTATTAGAAACTAAATTTGATACTATAACAGTTTTAATCGATTACATTACAGATAATTTCAAGTATTTGCTTGCGCAATGCCAATACATACATCGAGTAATATATTATGACGACATCATGATTAAGCGCACAGGGCAGTTTTTTTTATCTAACATACCTACTTTTGATCGATCGCTAGTTAATATAGTCGGTAGAGCTCTTCCAAATTAATTTTTCAAAACAATTATTATTACAGTTTGGATTTTTTGTAACTTTAATTACGAATTGCTTGACTTAATATTTAAAATTATTAATTTGCTAGTAGTTTGAACTTTTCTAATGATTAATATATTATTACTTAATTTACTAAAAATAGTCTAAAAATAATCTAATATAAAATAATTAAAATTATTAATTTTATCAACTAAAAGTATTTTAATAATTTAAAAATAAATAGAAAGCAAACAAATATTTTAAGAAAAACTGATCGTAAATAAAGAATCAAATGGTAAAAAAGCTTTACATAATTCTTTTTAAGACCTTTTACAATTTTTCTTACTTATGTATAATATATCTCATAAAAATAACTTAATAAATTTACCTAATATGTGAGTCAACTTTAACAAAAAAGTTGAATTTTATTGGCATTTTAAATAGTATAAAATTATAAAAATCATTTTTATTTTCACCGTAGTTAAAATAAGAATCTTCTAATAAGAGTTAAAAATTTATTTTAATACTTAAAGATTCATCAATATTTTACTAATATCTATATAAATATATATAATTTGTAATAAAAAGACAGTCGGTTTTCATAATCACAATAAACTTTTGAGTATACTCGAAAAAACATTAAAACGGATCTATATTATTAAAATAAAATTTCGATAAATAAAAACTAAACATGAAAAATTCAAACTACTACCAATAAAACGTACCCGAAAAAAAATCCTAAAAACATTCTACTTCCAACGTTAGAGCTTCCAACGTCGAGTAAAGAAAAAATCCAAACCTCAACCTGCGCAAACAAATCGGAACTCTACCGACGAGTGAATAATGGTCGTGGCGCCGGGGCGCGCTCGGCCGATCACGTGTCCGAGAAGAGGAACTCGCTCTCGGAGAGTAAGACCTCGAGGTCCGAGGGCACGGTGTGGAGATCGGAGTTGGCCGGCTCGGCGATGCAGGACGCCTGGCTGAGCTTCGAGCTCGCCCTGCTCGGCTTGGACTTGCGCTTGCGTTCCTTGGCCGCCTTTTTGTCGGCGATCGTCCTGACCAGCACGCCCGTTCTTGGTCCCGCTTGTGTCCTCGTGGCGGCGCCGCCGGCTCCGGGCACCTGGCCGACTTTGTCCGCTTTGCGCAGCTTCACCGTGAACTTGAAGGGCGGCTTGTAGACCACCTGCAGACGGACGCGCTCGTTCTTGGAGGCGGAGGCAGCGGCGGCTGCGTTAACGGCATTGGCAACTGCCGCGGCGGTCGTTTCGTTGCGCGTCAAGTTGCCCACGCTGCGCGATTTGTTGCCGGTCAGTCTTCTCAAGGTCACTTGTCTAAATAATATAAATAATGGATGCTGGTTAGTTTTGCTTTGCTGGGTTATTAGTTTTTTTTTTTACATTTAATAGTGCCCTAGTAGAAATGATTCCGTTTAATGTCTAGAGTTAATCTCTAGTAAAAATGGATTTAATGCTATTTTTTAGCCTGTAATCATTTTAAATAAGTAAATATCTACCAGGGTGGTTTTATCATAGAATTACAATGTAAAGTTCTTGACAGGCGATATTTTAACGAGAAAAATGAGAAATATTACTGAAATTGATTGAGCAAAACAATATTTGTTAGAATTTAATAATGTTGACTCTAGTGCCATCAAATGAGATTAATGATGTGAATACAATCATGTCTGGTTACGTATAAAACAGTAAAATCAAAAATAAGACGTAAGAATTAAATTTGATTCAGTAATACTTAAAATGCATTTTCGAGCAAAATTTTTATGACAATTATTAAACATAACAAAGTTTGTTCAACTGAATCAACAAATCAATTTTTTTTTTCGTTTGCTTGTAAATGTTTTGACATTTTTCTGTCAATGGAAAGTTAAATTAATTTTTATATATTGTAGATGTTTTTTAGTTAAAAAATCTTTAAGAAACATCGTTGATAGGTAGTCTTGTCGAAGGAATTTCTCTCTCAGATGTTTCTTCAAGTTTTTATAATCAACATCTATCTATCAAATAAATCAATGCAGCTTTTCTTCGAAATTTAGAATATCAAAACAGATATTTAAAAATAAAAGAAAATAATGTATTTCTGTGTCCGTTCAATAAATCATTAGAACTTGCGTATATTTCTATTAAAAAATCACGAATGCAAAGATTCATCCACTTCAACTAATTATCAATAAAACAACATCAAACTACACACACGCAACATCACCTCAAGATGACATAGTCAACACCGCTTGAAACAATTTCCCGCAACTAAAAAAAGCCCATCACTAACCGTGTATTACCGCTGCCCCTGACAGCGGCAGGCGGCCTGGACGTCGGCAGTCCAGCCACGGGATTCGCCTGCAGGTTCATGGGGCTGGACTTGCTCTTGGGCAGCGGGGCTGGCGGTGCGTCGACGCGGCAGTGGGAGGCCATCAGCCAGGAGCGCACTTTGCTCTTGGGATCGGCCGAGGCTATGACGGCTGCCGGCGGCACTACTGCCGTCGTCGTCGGCGCGTTGTTCGTCGTCGGGGCCAGCGCAGCGGCGGCTGCCGTCGGCTCGCTTTTCTCGGCCTGCTGGGCCGAGTAGTCGATCACCTCCTTCTTCTTGCGCTGCTGTTGCTGCTGCTGTTGCTGCTGCTGCAGCGACAAGGACTTTTTCTTGGCGGCTTCGGCGCTGGGCTTGTCGAGCTTGTCCTTCGTCGCCGGGGCGCGCTTCATGAACTGGCGAAGCGCCGAGGACTGCTGCTTGCTCGGGTCGAGGATGGCCACAGCTGGATTGCCGTCGGCAGTTGCTATTGTTGTAGATTGACGCTTGGCGCGTGAGCTCTCCTCGGCTGGAGTCGCCGCGCTCTGAGCGGCCACGCGTTTTCGCTTTGCCTGTGAGAATTCGAGTGGTGTGATATATATATATATGTTTTATTAGATTTTTGTAGGTTGTTAGATTGTAGTGAAATGAAATATGTAGGCGCGAACATTTGATAATGTATTGTCGTTTATGATGATATCCGACTACTTTTAATAAATTTCCATTTATTAATCTATTAATATTTATTTTCATTCGATATTTATTGCCTGCGTTTATTAGACAGCGTCGTTATAGTAGGATAATCTCATTTATTTTTCACACAAAAGCAGTAATCTGTTTAAGCTATTATACCCCTCTAAAGAAAACATTGCATGCGAAATGAGATCGATAACTCATGAAATCGCGGCACACATCGCCTACAAGAAACATGATAAGAACGAAAAGAGCAATCTTCCTCCATTAATACGCAATTTGCTCTCTTAAATCCAACCAAGGATCCGATTTACACGCGAATATCCGGAAACATCCTAACCAGCTCGCGCTGTAGATCATCGCATTAATCTCTAAAGCTCTAACTTTTTCTAAAGCTCGCGAACCGCAAAAACAATCTGGCAAACCTAAATTAGAATCAACGCGGCAAAGCAGATCAAACAACCAATACACGCAAATAAATAAAAAGAATTTAAGAAAATTGAGAAAAAGCGAGGAAAGAGAGTAGTTAAATACCTTAGCCGACTTGTCATGAGCCGTCGCGTCCTTCTTGCGCTTGGGCCTGCGGCTGCGCTTCTCCCGCACCTTCTTGCTGAGGGGCAGCTTCGCCCTCACCGCCGGCGGATGTACAGTCACGCCCTCCGCCCCCTCCGGCGGCAGCCTCACCGTCTCCGTCGTCGAGCTGTGGATTATCGTCACCGACTTCAGCTTCTTGCCCGGCCTTTTCCTCAACAATTTCGCGCTGATCACCTGCGAATCACAGTTTATTTACATTATACAACGCGCCGGATTATAGCCGAGCTTGCGCAAGCGCAAGCGCGACACTTGGCTGCATTGGCGCACATTCCAGGATTTTCTTCCGGGGATGGGAAAAGAAAGAGAGCGAGAGATCAGTAGGATTTCACGCTAAATTCAAGAAAGACTGCTCTCTCTGGCTAGCGCTGGAAGCTCTTTAGAGAGCCAGGGAGGAGGAAAAGTTTCGAGATAGTCGAAGCTTTCGCGGTGTATTTGGAATGCTTTTCGATGGATTTTTTTTTAAGGATTTGTGGGTGGTTTATAGAGAAGGAACATTTTTGAGGTGACTTTGGAGATTGGTGATGATGATTGGGGAAAGATTTTTTGTAAATTTTACTTTCTAGCGCTAATGCAATTATACCTTCAGCAAAATTACGAGCTTTTTGACAAGCTGATTTTCAAAATATTTTCCATTAAATACGTTCTGTTTATGTATCTATACTCCGCGAAGAAAGATTTTTTAAAGTTATAAAAATTCATCTTACGTGATATGAAAATAAAATAATGTCAATTCACGAAGCATCAGAATGATTAAACTAATCTAACACACACTCCTTCATGCGATAGCCATTATTAATTAAATGCTATTACGCAAAAGAAGTTGCTACCAATTGTAGTTATACTTTTAGTTAAATTTTAAATATTTTAATCATCTGCAATTATCTCAGGATGTATCAAATTATGTGAATTATAGTTTGGAACTTCAAGATGTAGCTTCTTAGACTCGTGTTTGACCCAGTTTAAAGAAGATAGATACTTATTTTATGCAATCTACTTGATGATAATTACTACGTTATACAATTTCCTTAATTACCTTATTTATAAACTTCACTGAAAGCGAAATTCATAACAAAGACCGCAATATTAAGTAATTAAAACAACATTTATGAAATATTTATATTATTAGGATACTACCTGCAATTGAGCTTACAACAATTAAACTCACAAACTGTTTAAAATTTAATAACTATTCAAAATTAAATCAAATAAGCATCGTTTTCAACCATTAAAATAAAGTATGTAAATAAAAAAAAGCACGTTTGCAATAAAGAGGGTAACGTCGACACACATAAGAATCACAAATTCTTTAGAAAGTGACGGTCTTTTCTCGATTCAGCAGCGGAAGGTAGTGGCGTTTTACGGAAAAATCTTTCTTTGTACATACACAAATATTTCTCTGAAACGAGTTTTACAATAGTTGGACAAACTAGCCTTTTCTAGCGTATAACAAGGACCTACGGCGCTTCTTCTGAATGGCCTTTTGTGACGATTCAAGAAACTTGTATTATTATTACAAATTGTATGCGAGGACAAGAATGTACATATACGAGCGAGAGAGACTATAATAAGTTTGGCAAATGCTTGTTTAAGCATCTCTAAGCAGCTTTCTGCGAATTTAATGTTTGCTCAGTTCCACTACTGGAGTTGATTTACGAATGAACTTACTATTGCAATTATTATTATCATCATCGCACTTCTTCTTTCTGCGAAGACGGCGCTGCGAGTGCAAGAACAATATTATTCTTATTTATTTTGCTACAAACAATAAATTCTGCGAGTTGAAAAATGTTTAATATACTGTATAACGACTTTCTCTTGCGAATTCAATTATATTACTATTTTCAAAAGTCTTACTGTTTTCTTTCATCCCAAGATTTTTACTCTTTTTTGTTGTATTATTAACTAGAAACAAAAACCCTGTTCTATAAAAATCATTTACAGTTAACTCAGGAACGAATTATTGGATTTTTAGTCGAAAAATAAAACCTTTGTAACTGTTCGTAAACGGAGAAGTAAATAATAGAGGATTTCAAGCCAGCTTTAAACGAAAAAGATTTAAAACCTTTTCAATATTTGATAAGTACTAAAATGTTGGCTATTTTCAGAAAAATCGTATCAGGAAAGGTTTTATTTCTAAACCAACTTTACTGCAGTCGTACAAATTCGACAATTTATTTCAGTTACCGAGCAATTTATAACTTTTATCGTTGATAAAAAAAAGACAAAATTTACAATTTCAAAGTAAACTGCGAGTTATTTTATTACTTTCAGTAGTGAAATACTATATAGTCAGTCTAGACGTGCAAAACGAAAACTAAAGGAAAAAGTAAATTAACGACGTATTTTCAAAAGTATCAATCATCAAACGTAAAAAAGCAACTAAGCTCCCCGCGCCGGATAAATTTCATTCGACTCTGCTCCCATTTCTCAGCAGAAATCAAACGCAAACTTCAATTTTTCTCTCGCGTCTGAAAGCGGCCAACTTCAACAACGTCCCCGGCAAGCTCACTTATCATTTCATCTCTCGTCGACATATCGAATCCCTCGCCCCGAAGCGAATTTTCCCGAGCAGACTGGAAAACCGGCTGCTGGCTACATTAACGATAAATTCGACTTACCAGGATGGATATGGCACCGAGCACGATGAGGGTCGCCGCGTACCAGTGCTCAGAGATCCATCTGCGGAAGGTGGCCAGGCTCTCGTCTGAGAGCAGGAGCTTCCTGAGGGTGGCCAGTGGGCCGCTGGGGTCGACCTCCCGGCACTTCTGGAAGACGTCGCAGTAGCCGTTGTAGTCGTTGCAAGGCGTGCCCGGCTTGGCGAACATGTCCGGGATGTCGTACGGCGGCGAATTCCAATCGAACGACGAGCTGCGAAAGCCACAAACACACACACACAGACGTGCCTTTAGCGTGTAAACTGGTGAATCCGGAGGTGGGGTTGGTATGTATGGGTGTTAGGCCGTCCGATCGTTATGCGACTAGCCGGTCGACTCCTTTCAGCTGCTCGCGCTTTCTCTCGCCTGTTCAATATCTCAAGGAGCGCCGAAGAGGAGCTGGCATTTCGACCAATCCTCGAAATTACTTTGCCGCGAGAGAGAGAGAGAGAGAGAGAGCGGAATTAAAGGAGTAGCGGCAGGATGGTGTCAGTGTATATATAGGTATGTGAGCTTGCGACTGTGAGTGTAAGGTAAGTCGTGTGTTTAGCCGGAGAAATTACTTTTGCGAGAAAAGGAGGGAGGGAGGTTTGAAGATGGAGATTTTCTTTGTTCGCAAGCGAGGAAAGGTGAGATTAGACAAAGCTGCGCACCGGCGCGCGATTTCTTTAAGGAGAGGAGATTGAAAACGGAACGACGCGCATTCGAGATGCGCGCTTGCTCGTTGGGTAAGAGAGACTTCTCTGAGAGTCCGCGGGAGCTTGATTTCTTTTGGGGAAAATTATTAAGTCTGTTTACTTTGGAAATCTTTTGTGCAGCTGTTCGAAACTTGTATGAGCTGAGATTGCAACTTGAGTTTTAGCTAAATTAGAAAAGAAGTCTGAAGGCTTGTGAAGCAGTTATTGATGACTTAATGAAACGATTTATTGTTCTAACTAAATAAAAAAAACACTGTTTTTATATGCAAAATCAATGCGCATTACTGACTTATTCAGCTTTATAGATATTATTTAAAAATAAAATTTTTATTTTTTGGTTTATGTAATCTTTACGTTGAAAAATCAATAAAGTAATATCAAAGATAATAGACTCGCAATACGCTGTAAAATTGAATAAATGCAAAATTTTTATCTGAAAAAAGATAAAAAAAGAATTTTCACAAAAGCTTAGGACGTGTTTAAAAAATATATATTCCAATAATCCTTATTTCCGACAAAACCCGTTTTAATACACAGTTAAAAATCACTGGAAAAAAATCATCCTCGCTAGCGCAGTTCTGAAAAATATTCTTTCAGCACCCTCCCCTTCACATCAAAAAGGAAATAAATAAATAAAAAAAAAAAAAACTCTAAAAAATTTCCCTATTCCCATGGATACCCAGAGCATATTCACGGGGCGCGCACCGACGTTCGGGCGCAACAAAAATTTTCCCTCCGAATGGAAACCACTCTCGAAAGAATCCAATAAACTCGACTCTATCTCTCCCCTGGCGTGGGCGGCCGGTGTCAAAAAGCACATATAGGATTTTTTTCGACGCGGCGCGCGCGCGCGCGCTCGTTACCCACGCCCCAGCTACTCTCGTTCTTTCTCCATCCCGCTCGCACAAAGCGGCGCGCGCGCTCGGCCAATCGTCCAAAATTACTTTGCGAAACATTCCGGGCGCGGAAAAATAAAGCGAAGACTTCGCCCCCGCGGGAAAAAAAAAACTGATTGATTCCCCGGCGCTGTCGGTCGGGCGTGTGCTCGCGACTTTCTAACTGAATTCAGCGGGGAGAAAAATTTTCCAAACTACGTAGGAGGATGTCTTCGGCGCGCGGATATCCGATAAAAGTACAAACACTCGACACGCCGGCAATCCGTAACGCGAGGGCTCTTGCATGTATGTGTGTATGTGTACGGCAGAGCCCAGACGCGCACGCAGACAGGACGAAAGCTTAACACGCGCGCCTCGCTTCCTTCTTTCCGTCTCCGCCGGGTGAAATCGCTCGAATCGAGCTGGAGAAGGGGAGGGCCGAGGGGAGAAACTTGCTCGTGTCGCGACGTTCGGACTCTAACCGAATTTACGAATTTATTTAATTATACGAGGGAATCGCGTTCGACGAGCGGTCCGACCGGCCCGCGCTCTCGGCTTCACTCTATCTTTCTCGCTCAGCTCGCAAACGAGGATATATACGGGGGAAGTGTATGAACGAGCGCGGGATTTTGAAAGGCGATAAAACTTTGTTTTACACTCGGCGCGGGTGTTATGGATTTTTTAGTTTGGCGATCGGCGAGTTTAAAAGTGGGAGTTGAAAAAAATTTTGATCGCGGCTCTGTTGAAATTTCGTTGTCGTTTGTGAAGAGGATTTTTCGAGAAATAAAGAAAATTTAGGGATATCAGTTTGGAGGGAAGATTTTAAAATTAGTTTTGCAAAATACTCGCTTTGGATGAAAAAAATTAAGCAGATTTATTTTAGAAGACATCCGCGTTTGAACTGAAACTCGTCTGGAGCGAAGGTAAGTAATGAGTTTACATCTTCCAAGTTTTTCCGGAGGATTTTTCTTTTTAATCAAGGATTAAATTCTCTCGTCTTTTTCAAATAACACTTCAAAAGTGATGGAGAATTCAATTTTAATCCTATTAAAATATATACATTATATTAAAATATACATAATAAAATATCCGTACAAGCCTTGATTAATTTCCGCCGACCCATTCAAAAATCTTCATTTCTTCCCGACCCTCCTTTCAGCAAATCTAATACTTTCCCTGTTCTAAATCGAGGCGGAAGGCCCCGTATATATCTCGTCCTCGCCTCTCGGCCCCGCGTAAGCCCTAATCAAGTTACGTTCGAAATGCAGCAGCGTGAGGCGCCCGAGAAAGAGAGAGAGAGAGAGAGAGAGGCAGACAGGAAGGAGAAAGAGAGATAGAGAGAGAACCATGCGCTCCCGCCGTATTATTCGCCAGGGGAATTCGATTAAATTGACATAAGTCCCCTTGTTCCTGGCGCTCTTCTCTCTCTTCTCGATATGCAATTTGACGAGCAGTTTCTCAATCTACTCTCTCCCTCTCTCTCTCTCTCTCGCTCTCGCTTGCTTTTAAGGGTCCTTGATGTGTGCAGTCTTGTACTCTCCTTCTCCTCCTGATCGTGCTCCAATTTTTTTTTTTTCACGGTCTACTCTTTTTGGCAAGAGCTTGTGGCCCTGCTGAAGTGGCGTTTTTAGTGGCACTTTTGGTAATGCGGCCACTCTCGCGCTATCTTTTTTGTGGCGTGTGAAGTACTGTTCTAACATCCCCCCTTGACTTTTACTGGCTTTAGATAAGTTTTGAATGACGCGCGGGCTCTTTTCTTCGAATTAAAGATTTATCAGGAGAAATAAGGTTTTCGTGAAGTCGTAAACGAAAAAAATACATCGATTTATTTATTTTTGATGCAAGAGGATAAAAATTGAACTAATTATATATAGTTTTAGAGAAATATTTAAAAAAGCATACGAAGCTATAAATCTTATTTAGCTAATTTATATTTTTATATTTCCTTGTTTTAATCCTAATCCATCAATTTTTCATTTAAATTACGCCAACTTTATTTCCCCCTTTCATTATTCGCCCCATACCAACACAAATGCAACGGAATTGCAACTTTTATCGACTAACCCGAAGAAACTAAAAGATCCGACGATGAGAGCTCATTACAGGCCGAGCAAAACAACTAACCCCGTTATAGAGTCGACTCTAGAGACGCGCGCGCTCTTGCTTGGCTCAGAGCAGAAAAGCCGATAAATTTCATTTTTGTAATCTCGTCGAAAATGCTTGCTCCCAGGCATCTTGGACGACGAGCCGAGGATGCGATGTATATAGCGCAACAATAATGAATATAATGAAGTTTTTGAGCGCTGCAGCCCAGAGGGGTCCGGTAATGAACTTACAGGCAGGGCTGATTCTCCCCCGGCAGTCGGCAGCAGAGCTCGCAGGCCTTGGTGGGCGGATCGTCGGGTCCGGGGATGCACTGGCAGGATTCAAGTCCGTAGGCGAGGCAAATACTTCCGGTACACTCCTGTCAAGCAGAAAGCAAACGTTATACTGTTATAGCAGCTGAAATTTTTAGTGGGTGATTTCGGGGGTTGAGGTGGGGGGTGGTTCGTTGAGTGCAAGAGGCGATTGTGATTTTTGGCGGAGATGTTGGAAATGGTTTTTAGTTAAGTACAAGGGTGAGCGATATTTTGGGATTTACAGTTAAGCATTGTGGTGGGGTTTAAAAATTAGATAGATCCTTCTTTAATTGTTATAATTTTTGAAATTCATATTTTAGGATAGATTTGTTAAAATATTATCATGTTAGAAAATTCATATAGTCAATTTTGAAATATCGATAATCAATATTGATTTGATTAAATAATTTTAGAATTTTCATTTTACCCATATTAAAAATTTAGAATATTAATAAAATAATTTGATTCTTTCGAGAAAAAATTAAAGTGGTTTGAGAAACTTATTTTTTGTCGTATCTATAAGTATATTAAGAAAAAATCGTTCAATTGAACGAAATAATAATTTAAGATATTTTTTTGTCTCTCAGGGTATCAGTTCGAATTATTAAACGTTAATAAAAATTGTTTTCGAAATGTTAAAAATGCTATATTTCCTAGTTTTATGAAATATAGCATGAAAAATTCGTTTTTAGAATTTCTAACGAATAAAAAGCGAGCAATCTAGATTCCGAACCCTATCCCAGAATTAGTTCCAAAAATTGAGTTTTATCATTCTAAAGAAATAGTTGATTTTATATTTAAATTTTATACACTCGTATAAATTAGATTAATAAATACAAAAATTCCTTAATAAAAAGCAAAAGGAATTAGTGCCTTTACAATGAAATCGCGAATGAAAAATTCATTAGATTCGAGCGACACAAAACTTTCCACGAACCCTTTCAATTTTCGTACAATCAAATATCATTCGCGCTAATACAATTCTCATAATAAAAAAAAGCATGCTCCATTCATGTATTCTTTTTATTCATAAACCATCCACTCCTGCCTGAAAAACGAACGAAATACTTCATCTCCACTCTGTAAACAAAATAATAAATAATTCCCTCTTTCGAGCGCTCAGCACAGCGGCTGTAAATTCCGCTTGTAAATAAAGCAGCCCATTATTCCCAGGTATATATACCTTCAATTAACAAAAACTCCCATTATCAGCGTGGCGACTGCAATCTTTTAAAATGCAAGCGGCGCAGCGGCAAAAACGCCGAGAGCACGAAGACGACTGTGCGCGAGCATCCGAAAACAAAGCGGCCCTCTCAAAATTACATCAAGCAGCGCTCGAGTAAACAGTTTATAAAGCCAACGCGGCGCGCAGGCTCGTAAAGTGCATGTAAAATTATAATAATTCAAAGCTCTCGAGTGCGCTTGTAGCCTGGTGTATTTTTATCGAGTGGTCAAGGTGGATGGGCCCGCCGAGGCTGAAATATACTCACCCCCATGAAGCAAACGAGCTCTTGATTGCAGATGGTTTTGTTGGGCTTGTTAATGGAGGGCGGACAATAGGGCGCCCGGCCGTCGCAAAAACTCGCGTCCCTGCAGCCGTTGTCGTCCCGGCACTTGTCGCCAAATCGCAGCCTGCAGTCCGTTGTGCAGCAGGGGCCCTGTGAGGGAGGTACAAAGAGATACATAATGATGATCGTTTGGACGGGCTCTTTGAGCTTTGGAGAGTTTGAAAGTGTGAATCGAGAGAATTAGAGGAATAGTAGTGGACGTAATTTTATTGATGACTCTTGAACTTTACTTTGCTTAAGAGCCAAGGAAATTGTAACGTTTAAGTAGGGAGGTGCGATTACTAAGATTATGATGATGATTTTATTCTGAGACCGTAAAGTTTCATCTTAAAACCGCTTTACATGTACTAAAAATTGCTTCATTCTTAAGCTAATTACAAATTGTATTGTATTATCAATAATGGTTAAAAATTTGCTAAAAAGAATAAAAGAATTATGTTAACTTAATTTTATAATATTTTAATTTTCTTGTATGAGTGTCAAATCTAGAATAAGTTATATTATGTTGTAAATCTTTTAGTTTTTTAGAGCTCTATAGATGAATATACTTCAAAATAAATTCCTCATATTTTCACAATCCCAACAGTCTACAAACTCAATATTACCTTAAACTATCGAAAAACCCAAAAAAATCTAAAAACTAAAGCAAAAGAAATCGTACCGAGTCAATAAAATTAAACGAGAAACGAAACAATCTTATTAGAAGCCACCGAATCAAAGGCTTCCTACCAGCGAATAATTCATCTATCTAGGTTACGACGCGTATACGGATAAATTTGAAAAGATAGCCCTCCCGTGCCGCTCCTCGCTTTTATCGCGCAAAGTATTCGCGCGGCCGCGCGGGCGCAGCATCTCTTTTTATCACGGTAATAACTCTTTCAGCGGGAGCAAATTCTAAAGAAGCCCAAACCGCACTAAAACTTTTTCTATAGATGCAGTAAAGACGCGAGGCAAGCGCCCGCGCTCTTTTACATCTATCTCCCTTTCCATAAAACCCCCGTGCGAAACCTGCCTATTACAGAGAAAAAAAGAACAAATAAAAAGAACATCGGTTCTCCTCCTACGAAAACCCACACTTACGCCTAAAAAAGAAGAAAAAAAAAATAAATGCAATAAAAAGCATCTCGCTTACCTGACTGGGACTGCACACGGATCCAGGCGTCAGCGTACAGGGTGGCTCCTCGGCAGGTGGGTATCTACGCTGGGGGAAGCAGCAGGAGTCACGGCAGTCCTCCTCCCAGCCACAGTCGCACTCCTCGCCCTCCTCGACGACGCCGTTGCCGCAGAGCGAGGCTTGCGGCTCTGCGAGAGAAAGAGAAACGTCAAGATTTGAGCCGTGACGGCAGCGATTCAATGAGCGCAACGAGCAGTCATAAGCGCGAGCTTCCCCAGGATTACCGGAGCGGGGATAATGAACGTCTTGACTGCTGCTGCTGCTGCTGCTGCGAGGGGTGAGGTGGAAGAAGGAAACGTGGGAAGTTGTAGCGAGGATTTTTCGAGCTCTCTTTTATTCGCTTTGCGCGCCGGCAGCCTTTTATATCGCGCGCCTTTGGATTTTCTGTGGAAAGAGGTGATGCTGGGATGGGATGTGTGTGCGCACGAGGGTATCTCTGGGAATGGAGGAGAGATCTGGGCTGCGGGTATTTCAAAGGGTTGATAGCAAATTTTTGCTTATTGCGCTGGAATGATCATTTGGGTCGGGTTACTCGCGCTCTCGTGCTCCTTACGGGTATTTATGCGTGTTTACGTTTTTCTCGGCATTTCTGAAATTCGTAGATTTACGCTGAGTTGAAATTTTTTAAATTTAGATGCTTGGCACGAGATGAGGTTTATTGTTTGGTTTTTCATTTTTTGACTTAATGTTTTTTTTTATAACTGTAAAGTTCAAAATTTATTTCGTTTTTTGTGATTTCGTTGAAATATAGAAAGCGCCAAGTCTTTTTCCTTCAGTTCCTTCACCATTTATTTCGAAATAATTTCTATTGAAATCAATCATTTATAAATTCAAATGCGCTGTCTGCGTCTTTTTAACTTGATAGGATTTCACCGATAAGGAAGTACGTGTCTTCCAGAATGTCAATCTATATGCACTGTATTTCAAAATCGAGGAAGTAGGGCGCGAAAATCATCTCGAACATTTTGAGCGATAAAAGTATTGATTTCTTGCAATTCAAACTAAAGACGTGATTTGTGAAACAGGTATTAAATAAGTGCAATCAACTGAACGTAGAGTTTAAAAATAATCTATGTCTATATTTTCAATCTTATTTTTAAATTTTTTTCACGGCTAATGTCAAATTTAACTTTATTATATGTTCAAGTTCTATCATTTGTCAAAAAAAGATCTCTGGAAATGTAAGTTGAGAAATATAAAGTCGAAAAGATGAGCGCAGTGTATTTTTTGAAATACACTTGATATTTTTCGCAAACTCATTGCTGTAAAATGCGCGTCTCACAAAAGCCACTTCTTACCGAGCAACTAGCTGCGGTTAAAGCTTATGATTCAAAAATGAAACCTAAGTACTTTCTGAAGCACTGTCGAAAAGTCAATATAACATAGAATCATAAAATAAATCCAATTTTTTCATTCGATCATTCCTCGCCCTGCAAGATCGTATTTTCAGTCCGACCTACTTCCCCAAGATTTATTCGGTATTTCGGCAAATCGCGGAATATACGGGATTCTTCATTATTCCAAAATCAGCCTAAAAAGACCACCCACATTACAACCGCTCTCAATCTAATTAAATTCCCCGAACTTACTATATCAATCCAATGCAAGTCACGGCAAGACAGCCGCACGTACTCGCTCGCTCTTCTTTTGTCAATTTGCAGAAAATGGCGGCGGGGGGCGAAGTATGAAAGAATAATAGGACACCTGAAAAATGTTGACTCGGCTCTCTCAGTCGTATATTTTCCTCTCTCTTTCTTTCTCCTCTCCGCGAATCTCCGTTCTGCGACGACTCTGCCCTCCCTCCGCGGCCCCGCGAGCATCTGTCACGTTCTAATACGATTCTCTCCGCGTGCGCGCACGTATATGCAAGAGGTAAAGATGGCAAGTCTCGCGCTGCCGAGAGAGTCGAGCACTGTGGCTGAATTTCGAAAGGCGCGCGGGCAAGGACGGAAAAGGCGCGCGCGCGGTGCAAACACGCGCTGCATTGGATTATTGAAAACGATATATCGAGGTGGGGGCTGGGTTGGCTTTGTAACGTGTGGTCGGGTGGGTTTTTTTAATCGGTTTTTTAAGGAAGTGGTGGAGGATGGAAGTAGAATCGTCGAATTGTCAGAGGCTGCGCGCGGAGGGATTTTGTTTGAATTTTGAGGGTGCAGGTGGGTAGGTGAAGTTGTATTTTGGGAGTTTAATTTAATTGCGGTTTGAATTCAGATATTAACAGCAAGTGATTTTTAAATTATTAAGTTCTTTGAAATTTGAAGTTTTAATGCTTTAATTTACTACGAGAATATTTCAATGTAATAACATGGATTATTTTTTAATGAGTTTAACTGACTGTTATTGGCACTTGTAATCAGTATTTCTAAAAATATGGCTTAATTAGAAATGATTATTATTGAAAAATATTTAATGGACATATGAATAAATAAAATATCATTGCGAAAATATACCGTAAAATTATTTGAGCGAAGAGAAAATTTATTGTTATTTTTAGTTTATGAGCTATTCATCATTGATATAAATATTTATTCTTTCATAAAAGCTCCTTTATAAATAAATGATTAATCGATTTTCAAGATAACAAATAATTATTAAATCAAACGATCCAATTTCGTAATAAAGGCAAATGAAATAACGCTTTAATGTATATTTATTGCGATAATTTATACATGAATATTAAATAAATTTTCAGAATATTATATATCCTTATAACTGCTTAATTATTATCCGGACATTTTTAAACAAATGTTAATTTCACATGCATATGTAATAAAAAAAAGGTAGATTCGTGAGTTAAAATTTACAATTTTTTTACTTGTACAGTAACGTACTAAATCCGTTTAAACATAATTCCGTACTTTGTACACTTAAATATTAATATATCCAATAATTTTATTATTGAGCAAAAATATCGAAGTAGAATTGCAAAGTGAGTTTTACCGCGTAAGACCATATATTAGCTGTTTTTGAGGGTGAGAATTTTCAGCCAATAAACTTTGATCGATTCCATTTTTATTTAAAAACAAAAAAGTCAAAACTATTTTGCAAGCAAGGTACAACGAAAAATACAAATTTTACGAAGTATAAAAATCTAAAAGGCTGTACCAAAATTCATAAGTTTATACACTCTACTTTTCTCACCATTTATTACCCCAGCCCCTTCATTAAACCAATAAATTACGCTTTCATCCCGAAAAAATCCTCAGCGCGCAACCCGAGTATCCTTCATAATTAATAAACACCGAAATTTATGAACTCTCCAAGATTTTCTTAATGAAGCAAACCGTATTTCACCCCTTCCCACCGCAAGAACAAAAAGAAAAAACCACCTTCTAATAACCCCCTTTTCACGCGCGCGCTCACAGCAAAGGCAACCCTCGAAAGCAAAGCCAGCCCAGCAACAGCAGCAACATATTAAGTCCAGTCACAGAATATCTGTTGAAATAAAGCTCCGGAATGACAATGGACCTCTCCAACGCCATTCCAGCAGACCGCACACACATCCAGTCTCCCTCCAACGTCGGAGACAGGTGAGTGCATATATACAGACTGCCGAGATGAATGAAGGTGCGCGCGCTGTGCACACTGGGTAGCTATACTCACCGGTGAAGCAGCCCTTGGGCGAGCGAGCCTTGGTGTTGAGCACAGGGTTGATGGCGTTCAGGCTGCAGGGGCTAAAGCGATTATTGTTGCGCTTGTCGCCGCTGGTCGCGCGGGCAAACATTATGAAATTTCCGTCCTCTCCGCCGGGCGTGCACTGCTCCGGATCGTGCTGCAGCAGGGGAAATCGCGCGCCGCCCCCGATAAACGGGGAGGTGTGCGCCGGCCTCGTTTAATAACCGTCATATCTCAGCCCTGTTTACTGCCACTCTCACTCTCTCACTCTCGCTCCGCGCTGCGTGTTTTTTTTTATTTTTCAGAGCGACGCTCATTTTTCGCGCTTTATGCTCGGCGCGTGCGCTGACTTTGCGCGGAAAATGCGATTGTTAATGGGCGGCAGGGCGATCGGCTTATTGCCCCCCTTGCCGATTTTCTCCCGCGGAGCGTCGTCCCTTCGTCTTAGAAACGGCTGCCAGGCTGAATTCGATAAAGCCGAGCGCGGAGAAAAAAAGGGTACGTACGCGCTCGCACTGCTGAAAGAGCTTTGTGTGTGCCCCCGAGCTTAGCCGTAAAGACAAAGGGGCGCGCGTTAGGAGGAAGGTTAAACGGCTTTTTCGGCCCGAGCTGCGAGAAGTCGCGACTTTTTACATCTGGGGGAGAGCGAACGCGAGAGTGAGAGAGTAGAGCTGCTGGCTAGTACACACAGGGGAACTGTGTGTGTGTGTGTGTATGAAAGAGGCAAAAAAAAGGTATGCGGAGGGTTCATATCTTACCGGCGAGCCGAAATTGTGGCCAATCTCGTGAGCGAGCGTCACGTGGGAGACTGCAGGTGGCACGTGCTTACCGTAGTTCAATAAAGTGACTATGCCAGTGTTTAGGGATTTCATGCTGCCTCGATAGTGCTGAAATCAGAAAAAAGAGGTTGGTGACGGTTAGAAGTGTTACTGTTTTACTACTTTATTGTGCTTGGGTGTAAAATTTATTTAAAAATTTTTGTTAATGATTTTGTAAGTATTAAATAAACTTTAACTTATTTTACACTCTTTCATTTATAAATAATACAGTCCAAACTTTCTTAAGACTATAATTTTTTCATGTTCCAGTAAAATACATTCGTGTTTCGCGTGCTCAATTTTTATCACGCGATTCATTAATACAATTCCGAAGACCACTTAGACCATAATAAATACTTTCTACGTCATATATGCATTTTTCTTTAAATAATATTTTTTTTTATAAAAACTAACGTGTTATATGAAACATAAGATTATAAAAGATGCATTTTAATTTTTAGGTTAGCACATGGATGTCGACAAATGCGCGATTACGCGAGTATGTAAAGTTCAATTATGCACATGTCACAAACTTTATTTTTCATTATATGCATACGTAAAGTGAGTAAATCCGAATAACAAATTAAGTAGCTCATAACTAGCGTTTAGTAGGTAATCTATAGATTATTCATGTTAATTCTAGGTATTGATTAAGTTTTGGCAATTAATTCGGCTCCATTTAGGGTCTAATTAGAATCTGGTTGTACTACTACTGCAAGTATGTTCGGTTAGACCTAATTAATCGCAATTAGATTGGAGAAAACGTTCGTATTTTTTATTTTATACATAACGTAGTAGTTATATTTTATACACGTACAACAGAAACTTTATCGCCTATTTCCGTATAATATGATGAAAAAAATTCTAATATAGTGAATTCTCTCGTTTATTCTATATAAAACCAATCAATAATCGATTCTGTAAATGTTTCAACTTACTTTTTGCTATGATTTTTTTAAAAGAGAATAAATAATACAATTAAATAAGAAAGATAAGTTATTACATTTACTTTTTATCCCAGCACACAAAACAGTTCATGCAACTTTAAAGTAACTATAAATGTTAATAAAAATTTAATTCTCCTTGATAAAATTGTCTCCATTAGAGCAAAATATATCTGAGTTTTGAACGTAAATTATCCTAATAATTAATGAAATTTTCTTAAAAACCACTCAAAATCAGTGTTTACAAAACTATTTTAAGCGAACTATAGTAACAAAAATAAAATTTTCAGCTTGTTAAATTATATTGTTTAGCAATATAAAATTCATTTAAATGAACTTTTATTGCTTACAATTACATAAAAATGATGTTGTGTTTCTTTACCTAAATCATTCAGCGTATGCTTTAGTTAAAATATTTGTTTTTAATTACAACTTAAAATGTGTATTTTATTTCTATTAGAATATTTATCTTTACAAAGCAAACCAATCTCTTAATAAGGAATAAATGTGTAGTTTATTATTTATTCAATATACAATCGTTATTTCAGAAATTCTGTGCATTCTGTTATTTTATTAGTTATTTTTATATAACATCGATAAATCTAATCTCAATTAATCTAATTGAGTGTAATCGATGGTCGTGTATAGCGCGTGATATGGTTTTGTTTAAAATAGACAAACATTTACAAATTTTTTGTTTTAGTTTATTTTGTGTAATTGCTTTATCGAAGTAAAATTAATTAAAACGAACATATTAAACGGAAAAATTGCAAATACAAAAATTTGACAAAACTTGTCGAATTTGATTTACAAACGAAACTTTTTCTCGTGAAAATATATGGCTTCAAAGTTGCGCCAATCAACAAACATTTGTTTATCTGCAACAGTATAGTGTAATGGAAATAGAATATGTAAATAAAGTACTATTAAAACTCAAAATCATACAAATAATTAATGTTTTTTATCAATATCAAAACTTTTTACTAACTAAATACTATAAGACTTAGATAATTTACTCAAATAAATGTAAAAATAAATACAAAGCTCAAGCTCTGATACTTTGCTCACTTCAAATTACATACTAGTTCTATTTTAATTACTCTTTTATTAGTGTTTTGTTAAAAAATTGTACAAGAAAGTATTTAAATTGAATTTAGAAACTGAAATTACTATTTTAATATGCATTAAACTCATTGCCAATGTAATTAGAGAAGCGCTAATTATCCAATTTCAAATTTCCCGCTTGAAATTTCAAATAATTCAGACTCTATCTAAGAGCGCCTTTAAACTTGCAAAATTGAAAGGTTCACGCGCAATATTTACTGCACTAACTCTTTTAATATAAAATTTAAGATATAATATAAAATAAATAATATATTTTTTGTTGTTGCTTTGCTAAGATAATTCACGTACGTAATAAAAGCAACATAATGTAAAAAAGATATACATCATATTGCTGAAAAATTTATTTAAATAAAATTTGTAATATTAAAAGAAATTTTCTCATGTAAAGTATAAAACTTTTTCTTTATTTGTGACAATTTTTTATTATTCATCTAATTTTAATTTACAAAATTTTCTTCTTTAATTCCTGGCGGGCTTATTTGCAAAGTTATAACCAAGCTTATTATATATATATTCTTACAGATATATTTACTTATGAAATTTTATATAAGAAGATTATTAAGTGCGTTAAGCCTAAATTTCTTTAAATATTTTAAAAAAAGTCTTTAAAAAATCAGCGCCAGCTTCAAGCATCCCCTTCAACCCTCAATCCATTTCTTTTCATCCACCCAGCCCACATCATCGCAAAATTGCACTACTCCAAGCAGCTCCAACATCCTTCTCCTTAAAAAAAAAGTAAAAAAGAAACCTCTCCGAGCTTGCTCCTCTAATTTCGGTATACACACACATTCACAGGGATAATTAACACGCTCGCTCGACATCAATCGCAAACACTACACAGTCGGCTTATGCAAATCCAGCAGCAACTAGTCCGACATCTGGAGAGCGAAAAAAAGCTCGTGGCTGCTGACTCTCGTTGGGCTAAAGGGGTTAATTAAGGGTTCTCTCGTTCTGTGTAGCGCCTCGTTCGGCGCACGTCCGATCGGCGATTAAGCGCGCTTCGATTCAGAGAGCGCGCATTTGCCGACTATTCACCTGTGTCATACATGCACCTCGTGTATAGAGAAAAGCAGAAACAGTCGGAAATCGATGAGCCCTGTTGAGCCAAATAACTTCTTCTTTTACGTATGTGGGCCGCCCTCGCACCTCTTTTAACCCTGTCAATTACTTTAGAGGTGATTTTACGACGATGTTGAACGCGTACCTGTCTTTTTTGGAATGTTTGGATAGCTTTTTGGATTAGACTATTTCGTTGCATGAGTTGCTGGATATTCAGCTGACTGTATGGTAAATATTTTTCCGCGGCTTTATTAAAGCGGACGGCTGCCGACGTGTGTTGAGGTTTGTGTGGATGACGTGTTATTTTAAGGATGATTAATTGATCGGCAGTTTGACGTTGAGACGATTGACTGGAGAAAAAGGGTTTAATCGAGTTGAAAAATCGATTGCAGCACTATTCCGCTGGAAGTTAATAAAAGCTACGGATATTGCTGGAGCTCGTTTTTTTAACCTCTTTCCTTCGCTCCCGAATGATTCAATTGGCTTTTACCTGTCTACAGTAAAGCAGCTGTACTTTAATCCATTAGTTAGGTTGATATAAAGACGTGAAATTATGAGTCGGTTTCTTTTTCGCTATTAACGGAATTCGAAAATACGCCCGAATGAATGGAAACAATTATTTGCTAAGTAAATTAGGTCCACGCGATTTTCAAGAACCACCGCTGAAAAAATAGCTTTTCATTAACTTATTAAACCAAAACTAAATTTTGTAAAACTAACGAATAATAAAAAAAAAACCTTCACAATCTCAAGTAGCTCCATTCATCGCAGCCTACGCTAATTTTCTCCATATCGTTTTAATTCTACTGCACACACAGAGGCACAGCCGGTACAATTATTTTTTTTCTCTTTTACTTTCGCATACACATATATACACACAGACCGAATTCTCGAGCTCCCGCGCTTCCGCTTCTCTTTTATTTCTTTCTCCTCTCTCAACGGAGCTTTCGATTGGCTTCCCTCGTTCTCGCTTCCGCGCGCGCTGGCTCTCTCTCTCTCCGTCCGAATCTCGATTGAACGCTGCAGCGCCTTTATTCATCTCTCTGCCTCTTCCTTTCTCTCTTGCTTTCTTTTTCTGACGGATCTCAACGCGCCAGCGCACTAGGGGATATATGCACTTTTTTCGCTCGGCCGTGCACTCTTACGATTTTTTGTTTTTTTCCTCTCGAGGGTGAGAGCATTGAATTTCTTTTTTCTTTTCCGATGATTAAATATACGTGTATAGTTGAGATGGGGTGGGACGTGGACTTTGAATTTTGTTGCTTGAGAAGGTGGAGATCGTGAGCTTGGGGAAAAAAGAGTTTAAATGGTGTTCTTTTGAAATGGATCAGTTTGAATTATCAAATGATTTTTTTTAGTTGAATAGAAAATGTAATTATTTTTTTGTGTTCTTGCTACTTTGTAGATGTTATTTAGATTTTTATTATTTAGATTATTGGTTGGAATATTATTTTTGAAAACAAAAACTTTTAGTATTATATTAATTTTATAGCGAATTTTGTAAGTGGTTTGTACAAAATTTTAAAATTATTGAAACTTTTTAAATTATATTTTTGAGTACAACATAAATTTAAAAAATGTCCCATATTTCCATCAGAAATGTTTAATTAAAAATTTTATGAAATGACACAGCTCACTGAAACAGACATTTCAGTGAAAATTTACATTTAATTTTATATTTATGCATACAAAACTTTTATAACGTATACTGAACCGAGTATAAAATTGTACAATATCGCCTAGACTTAGTAATCTACAATACGACAAATTTAGTTGTTTAAATGCAAATAATCCCGTTTGCTCGAGTACCGCGATTTTTACTTTGCAAAATTGCCTGTTCTTGCCGAAAGATGATAGAAAGCTCGTAATTATACACGGCGGTAGAGCATCGAGTCATATTTTCGTAACCGCAGGCAGAATTCACGATTTGCCAAGAATCATACAGTCCAATTTTTATGTAAAATCCACTTTAATTTCGCAGGCACACATATACATACATAAAGCGGACCGAGAAAGTAGATTTTGCTTGGGTGGCAACTAAAAGAGGGATACCCGGGGGTATAGGTGAATCTCGACTCCCGAAAGTGGAATCAGAATTCGTTCAAAATTAGAGAGTAGAAAGCTACAAATCTAGCGCAGTCGTTTACCCCCGGGGAAAAGTCGAGAGAAAATAGCGTTAAAATTACCGGGGACAAGAAACGGGAAATTAGCGGTGTTTTAATAATTCTTCGGAATACTACGGATAACGATGATTCATAATTAAGTTAAAAATGCGCTTTAGCCGCATTATTAATTTTAATCCGCGCATGTGTACCAATGGTTATCCTAGAGTAAAACTAAACTCGCGAGTTTGGGCGGATGTTACTTGAAGTTTCTCAAGCATCAAACCGCACTTCGAGTGACTGCGCGCGTTGGCATAGAAGCGATATTAGACTTATGGCAAAAACTTTCAAGTTTTGATGCCGCGTATCTGACATACATGCGAAACCACATTTCAAAGTAAATAAAAAGTTTTTCATGAGTATAAAAACTATTTTAGCCGGGGGATTTAATGCACTAGAGTAAAGTTTCCAATTTACAAAAAAACACGAAATGAGCGATAAAGGCTGATAACGTACGTAACACATCATAGATAAAATATTTACTTCACGGTCGTCATAGTAAATGCATGCCGACTAAAAGCTTTTTTCGTACGCACTACAGTTAAAAATAACTCCGGTAATAACGTCAATTAAAACTTTATACCAGGAACAAAAATGTAAACAGCTCTGTCGTTTACAACGGAAAATATCATAACTGTAGAGCCCGAAAAAAAGAGTTTGGCAAAGTTTAAAAAAAATGTTTTCTTGCTCTTTTGCTTTTGAAAAAAATTTTTTAGCTTCACAGCAGAAATATAATGAATATATAAAAAAAAAGTTTATAACCAAGTAAATTCTACGAATTTTTTGGAATAAAAGTATTTTATTTACGTTATTAAAATATATATTGAAATACCATTTTACCAAATTAATTTTCAACATCCAAATAACTAGGAATTTCTTTTACAGAATTTAATTTTTACTAGCGTATCTGCATCAGCAATAAGCCACATTTGCTCAAATACTAATAAATACAATAAATCAAAATCAAACAACGGAACATAATAATTTAACAAGCTAACCTTTGCAAAGATTAATACCCCTAGTTAAAACTTGACCAACCATTACAATCATTCCACATTCCAGTTAAACCCAAAATTCGACCTACTTAATTTTCCACTCAGCAACATCCATCCCAGCACAATCCAAAGTAGATAACGAACGAAACAAACGCAAGACTGCCCGATCGAAAAATCGAAGCGACACACGATATCTAAATAGTTGAGAAATCGCGTTCGGATAAATGCGAGCCCGAGCGAAAATAATGGCCGGGTGCGGGGTGGGCTTGAAAAGATGTCTACTATTTATCAGTCGCGCGCTCCTGCTGCTTCTGTCGTCCCCGGCGCGCTTCTTCTTCTTGCTCTGACGCTCCTCACACAGGCGCACTTTGCGCACACACACACAGCCACACGTTTTGCAGACAGGAAGAGGATGCCGAGGCTGCACTCGCGGTGTGTATACAACAAGCAAGCATCCGGCGAGTGTACTCGTTTAACCCAGTTTCCGCGACTTGACATCGACTATGATGTCGATGCTGGCTCTCGGAAAGCCTGAAAAGATCCGGGAGGAGCGTCGTTGGAAGAATAAACGAGGAAGAAGGAGAGCGCGCAACGATGAAGAAGCGAAAATTCTTAATCTTCTTTAAATAAAGAAGAATGCGCGGAAGAGCGTGAATATAAGGAAGATAAGTAAAGGGTATGTGTTTTCGCGTGACGGGAAGTGAGATTGGCTTACTTACCCCATTCTTTTCGCAGACACCGCCGGCGTTCTTGAGATCGCCGGTCCAGGCAAGTCCTAGCGTGCCCATCTCGAAGTCCCGGTACGTGAACATGTAAGCCAGACAGAAAGCGTCGTAGTCCTCCTCTGTGAATAAATTGATAAGAGATATGTTATACGATGATTATTATAAAAAGTGTAATTATCGTAAGAAATGGTAGCGAGTTACAGTTGAAAATGTTTAGCTAGTCTAAGTTAAACGTGTTTTTTCATAAAAAGTAGACTCTGGAGTTTGTAAAACAATTTCTTAAAGCTAGGTGACACATTTTAAAAAACAGTGAGGGAATATACAGAGGCATTGCGTAATGCTTCTTTGACATAATCATTATCAAATCAAACTTTGAGCAGTTTTATTCAATTTTTTATATAATAAAAAGTTTGTTTGAAATTCGCAACGCAGTAATTACTTAATTCATAAGCATCGTTATCTAAAATAGGTTAAATAAACAAGATTTTGACGCTTTGCAAGCTAATTTTGTTATAAAGTTACACTAGCTTAAATAAACAGAAAATTTATCGGTTAAAATTTATACAATTAATTTTAATATTTAAAATTAAAAAAAGCTTTTATATTTATTTTTTTGATTTTAAGTTTAACATGGATATAAAACGTAGTGACTTAAATTTTTTTATTTTAAATGCATGAAAAACTTTACTCCAACTATTGTGCAACTTTGTTTGGTCTATATGAATTATTCGTAAAAAATTGCTTTTTTATTAAAAAAAAATCTATAAAACGAAAAAAAATTCTTTTAAAATTTTTATAGTTAAATGAATGTTTAAATCTGAAATGCAGTTAGCTTAATTTTTTTTATTTTTATGTTCTTTTCGGATTTAAAAAATAAAAAGTTAAAAAAATTAAGATTTAAAATTAAATTTAAATTCAAATAAATTTGACCGATGTTCATCAGCAAAGCAACCTTTTTTTTCTTACAGAGTTTTACAAAAATAAAGAAACGTTTGGTGTGGCTTGACCTAATCAATAATTTGTTTCTATTTGTAATTTTAAACCACTTATTAATTCTATCAATAATGTTTGAATCGAAGAAAAAAGGGAATAAAGACTACTTTCACACAGTGATAAATTTAAGTGATTCAGATAAACTCAGCCAATAGTAAAATCTTAAAATAAGTAACTTGCTCCACTCTGCTTCAATCATATCAGATTTCTAAAAATAATACGTATTATTATTCCCATGTAGTATGAGAATAGCTGAGTATTATAGTAAATTTTCAAACCGTTACTTTCTATTCGTCTGAAACGATAAAGCATCTAAATAAATAAAAATAATTTAAAAAAACATTCACGTTATCGGAAAAACTCGAATATTTGATACTCAATAACCAAGTTTAAAAATCAGACCCTCGACCCTCGAGTACATACTCTCAAGCTCCTTCCGATATCGAACCCCGATACAGAAACATTCGCCACAACGTATGCAAATACGATATTCCCTTGTATTTCATAAATTGTATAACTGTCAATATTTCTTAAGTTTTCCAATAAGAAAGTCCGGCGGCGCCATTAGCCTTGCAATTCACGTATCCTCCCCCGGCGCTCTGTTATGGCATAAGCTTTATTGGGTCCGTCCGTAGCCCGCGTAGAAATCGTCAGATTACCGCGCTCCTTTAAAAAACATCGGCAGCCAAGCAACACTTGTTACCCGCCGAAATCAGCAATAATAACGCGCGCTAGATCCCCGGGCTCTCTCCTCTGCCGACTAAAAATGTGTATCGAGTCTATAAAAATTTTATAGCCCGATCCCATTACATTTTACGAGACGACCTTGCCGCGCGAGATGGGCGAGAGAAGGAGATAGATAGATAGAGAGAGAGAGAGAGAAAAAAAAGAGGGCCCGAAAAAAAAGGAATCGATCGGCAACTATAAAAGGCACATCACCCACCATAACCCGGCATTAAATCAATAGAAAAATTTCGAAAACGCCGTCCGCATAAAGCGTTTTTCGCGCGCAACGTGCAGCTCTCTCAGTCGCGCAAGGGCGCGCCGTGTATACACAGGGGGCGATTTTCAGCGCTAGCGCAGGAAAATGAATGCGCTCGCGTATGGAATATTCGCCCTTGCTCGTACGTGCGCTTAGCTATATAAGCGCAGTGCTGCAGCTAGGGTCGGCTTCTCCCCTCTATTTTTTTGTCCTCTTCTCTCTCTTTCTCTCCTTTCATCCTCTTGTCGTAAAATCCCATTATCGCAATCTCAGCGGACTACTATCCCCGCACTTAATCCGGCGGAACCGGAATAATCTCGTTTCTTTCTCCTCGCGGCTCCTTTCCTCTCCTTCCTTCTCACCCCCGTCATATTTCCCGAAAACTCGCAGTATCAGCATCGCGGCCCGCGGAATATTCAAATTTCCGCAATAATAAAGCGCTCGGCGAAATAAGCCGATCTTCTTTCAGCGTACTTTTAAACTGCTCGCGCCCGCGTTATCAGAAAGCGGATACGCGATGAGCTGCGTGTAAAATATACAAGCGGCAGTCTGCTGATACCTTTTTTTTCTCCCGTTGTGGAAAGGAAAAAATAAGAAGGACGGTAGAAAGAAAGAGAGAGGGAAGAAGGAGGTGGAAGAAAAAAAATAAGTCGCCCCTGGGAAATATCAGAGGACGTTACTCGCTCGCCCGCGCGTTTGGTATTGAGGAGATACCGGCGAGGCAACTTATTCCATTTCAAAGTTTTGTGAACGACGCCGCCTCCGCCCGGTCAGCCGTCAATAATGAGAAATGTTTGCCGCCGGGGAATTCGGCCACGGCTGCCGTCGCCGGCGTGCTAGCCGAAGGCTGCTTTCTGCCTTCGCGTATCGCGAGCCCGCAGCTATACACCTCCGCGGTATGGTGTTGTGCTGCTTTCAAAGCGACAATCGTGAAGAGTATGAAAATTTGGGATGGGGATGGACGGGGGTGCGTGGGCTGGTTGATCGGTTGTCGTAAAGATTGGGTTATAGTCGATGGGAAATTATTTAAAAAATTGAATGCTTTTGGGATAGGAGGATCTCTTAACTAAAATGTAATACAGTAATCATAAAATATAACGGAAGAGTCCTCTTGAAATTGTTAGTTTAAACATTATTTTAATTTTCTTTTCTATTTTACATTTTTATTAAAATAATCTAAAGAAATAATTTTAGAACATTTTTTAGCACTGAAAATCGATTATTTTGATACTCATTTATGAAGTATTTACTATTTGATTCATATTAAAATGTTTTAAATAAATTAATTGTATTAATAATCTAAGATATTTAAAGCAAAAGTTAGAAAATTGTTTCTGTTTATCAATATAAACTTCAAGTGAATCTAATAACTTGTTTTTGAGTATTTTCATCTCGTTTTAAAGTAGTAATATTTAGGTTTGGTCAGACATTTATTATAAAATGATGTAACAAAAATAAAGTAATAACTATATTCTACATACTTTTATTTGATTAAATTTTCTTAATTAAAAGTACGCAAAACTATTTAAATAGAAAATTAAATAGACCCTAATAACATGAAAATAGGTTACATAAATATTGATATGTAATTGTATCTGTTAATTAACTCTTGATTAAACTTTGGTTAGTGGTTAACAATATTTTGATGATTTGACCCAACTAATTAATTTTCTATTCAAGTAGTAGTTTACAAGTTCACATTTCATTACCAATATTAACCAAAATTCCGATTTCTACTAATACAAACTGCAGACAACTTTAATAAAATCAATTTATCCAAATCCAATTTCGCTTTACTTAAAAAAAAAAAAAGAAAAGAAAAAGAATTCGATTCATCAGATCTGTCATGCCATTCAAAACATCCATTCAAGATACAAACCGAAACCTCCCGTATTTGTAACATTCAACCGACCGCACGTATCCAGTCCCAGCACTATATACCTATACAGCAACGCTCTTTGATTTGGCCCGTGCGTTCTTCAGGCGGCGGAAAGCGGGAGTAGAGCCCGACGGCGTCCGTCTTTGTTTTGATCGCCGGGGGAGCGCGAGGCAGAAAGCTCGGAACTGTAGCTCGGGCACGCACGCGAGCACTCACATATACAGAGAAGTAAACGTGGGGCCCCCACCGCGGTCATGCGGATTCCCATCACGTTCGTAATACAAGCCAAGTTCTTAGCCCTTTGGCAGCGGCTGCGAGACTGCTCTCTTCTCTCTCTCTCTCTCTCTCTGACTCGCTTCTCCGTGCGAGCACGCTTTTCGCTCCGCGGCTTCTTCAATCGAGTTTTCCTAACCGCGGCTAGGGTGGAGTAATAAACAGACTGCCGGTCCGCGGGATAGACAAACCGAGAGAGAGAGAGAGAGGGAGAGAGAGGATTATTCGATTTAATTTTTCCTTTTGCTTTTTGCTGGGAGGATATATGCGCGTGCTCGAGATTTGTGTGTATGTTTTGCAGGAGGGAAACGCGCGCATTATTTACATAGGTCTTTTGAATACGTGAGATAGGAGCAGTGATACGGGATGAGTTGGATCAGGGAGGAACGAACCGCGAAGTCATAAATATACATTGTAAATTATGAAGTGGTCTGCGGGAGGTGATTTGAGAATACTTGCGCCGGGACCGCGGATGTATTCAGATTGCGCAGCCCGAGCGAGAGGAAGAATGACGAGTGAAATGAAAAGGCTAATGTTAAACATGGATGAAGCTGGAGAAAGGAGAGAACGAGATTTGAATTTGGAAAAGAGTGACTCGACGCGCTTTCTACAATTTGAATTCAAATAAAAATTTTTGAAAGCAGTGGTAATATTTATTTTTTTTTTTATAAATGGATGATGATACGGTATTGACGATTTGATGACTAAATCTGATAGAGTTGGATTTAATTTTTGCGTATAGTTTTTTTCATGTTGTTACTAGATAGAACGTTCGTTGGTTTTTACCATTACTTTAAAGTCTTTGTAGTTTTCGAAATGAACATTGTATATTTTTTTAGTATAAAAAGTTACTTTTCCATATTCAGAATGTATTTTGCAAAAAAGCTTAGGTCTTGTAACTGTTTGCATTTACTATTCAAGTATTCTACAAATTGTAAAGTTTCTTAATCGCCAATGTAGTTCACGTTTATTCCATACAATTTTTCTTTTTTTACTATTATAAATATATATGAACTGATTTCTATGTACACATATGCACTGATTTAAAATATATTACATACAATAAACGTGAATCATATTAGATAAGAAAGAAATTTTTCCATTTGAGATTTTCATATTCATATTTGCCTTTATAAAAAATTAATGTATATTTTATTGTTGACAGTTTATTCGTTATCTGACTGGCTAAGAAGATGCATTCTTTTATTTTTTGTTAATAATAACCATAGCTAACCTAATCTCCGGCCGCGTAGCGGCCGTATGATCTAGTTAACCTTTAAAGGGCCGGGTTTTGAGGTTTCGAAACCTTCTTTGAAAGTGCCCAAATTCATGTCTTGTATCACTCATCAACTATGTACAATGTTCCTATCATGGACCGAGCCGATATATCGGCTCTCCGGCCCT
>UELX01001468.1:0-43528 GCA_900480035.1 Eupelmus urozonus | reverse complement strand
ATGGCATAGCGTCCATCGCCATACTTCTTTCCCAGACTTCGCCCATACCACAGCCATACCACCGCCATACTAAAATTCACAATCAATCGTTTTCTTAAATAGCTTTTTAATTGTTTGTTAGATTAAGAAGAAGAAAAAAATTGTCTTGTTAAACTTGACAGGGCAACTAACATCGAATATTTACAACCACAAACAATCCAAATCAATAGCAACGAAAAAGAAAATATATATATATCCAACCTTGAAACCTACGCTAGCCGTGTGACCTTAGAAAAGAAGGGCCGTTGAAAAATGACGAAGAGAAAAAGGGACTATAATACACAGGCAGGCACGTGTATAAATAATAAAAGAAGAAGAGGAGAGACGCTGAGGCTGAAAATCGAAAGAGAAGCATAGTGCGTGCTACGCGTTTAAATGGCCCGAGCTCTGAAGGACCCTTCTTTAGCCGGAGAGACAGAGCAGGCAGGCGATAAAAAATCTCTCCGTCTCTCCCCCTAAACGCGATCCGAGACTATGGCCGCCGTCGACAACTGCTGGGCTTCGTCCTTTCTCTCTCTTGGCTGCCTCCCTTCTCGTCTAGCTCTCAATTTTACCCTTCGTCTAGTTTTGCCTCGTATTAAACCCGTTCCCTTTCTATTTTCCTCTCTACGCAGCTTCCTACTTCCTGATCAACTACGGCTGCCGCTGCTTCTCTCTATTTGGACGTTCGATTTATTTAGCTCTCTTTAATCTTTGCTTCTCTCGTACGTTTTAACCTCCAGGTTTGGTTATCTTCGTCTGGTTGGGGCAGAAGAGAATAATAATTAAAGGAGAAACTGCCCAGAACGAGATGAAATAAAGAATTAAAAATAACTAAACGAAAAATAACTTTTCTCAAGTGAAACAATCGAAACTCAGTAGCTCCCACACGCGATACTCCAAAACCTATCCTAAAACTCAACCATTCCAGTTATTCCCAGATCCAAAATATCTCTCCTCCAAGGTACAGTTGAGCGCACAGATTCCATTTCTTCTCCCAGCCATTCTCCTCTCTCCACAAGCTCCCATCCCGCACTCTATTTCTCGCTTTCCCATGCTTTCCCATAGCTCGCATACTTTCTCGCCATCCGAGAATCCGCACTGGCAGCCTCCGCGCTTGCACTTTCCCCGTTTCTCTCGTTCCTCCGCTTCGCACTCTCCGTAGTGTACATTTTCCCTTCCTCTCTCTCTCTCTCTGCTACGCCGCCGCCACCGCCGCCGTGCCGCGGTGTATTGAACTCGGATCGCGAGGTCGTTAAACTCTCTCTCTCTCTCCCTCTCGAGCTTGCGCGCGCCGCTCGCTCTGTGACGTCAGGCGCGAGTGCCGAGCGCTAGGGAATTCGTGATGGAGAAGATTTCAGATGCAGATGTATGCGCGAGAGAGCGAGCGAGATAGGAGAGGAGATGGAATTGGGGGCCGGTTATGACGTGGCGCCCGGGGATTGGTTGAGCTGGTTGAGCGGGGCCCTGACGTATATGAGAGGTTCGGAGCGCCGGATGCGCCGGATGGTGTTTAGGGCTCGATGTGAGTTATTGTGAGGGTTTTTCTAAATGTGTGGTTTTTGGTAGGGTGGGTGGGTAGTAGATGAGGGACGGTTGGAGAAAGTAGGAAGATGCTAAAAGTTGAGTGTATTTACGGCAGCGATAGTGTACTTTAGTTAATTTAAGTTCCAGTTGATCTAAATTGAAGTTATTTACTTTTAAATCTGTTTAATTCGAATTTGGAAACGCTTGCGCTTATTTTAGAAATAATTTGTACAAGACAATTCTTAATTTATTGAACCAAAATCTTATAAATTTAATTTATTAGTAATGAAGCAATAATAATTGTAATCTTAATATAATTGTTAGTGAACTTTTTTATTAGTTTAGTACAACTGATAAATGTACTTGGAACTAAAATTTTGAATCATTCATCTACATATAATAACATTTTAGCTATAAATTCATAAATTTACAACTTTACTAAGTGCAAATATTTAAAGTAGTCATAAATTTAACTTACATGTCGAAAAACCATTTACATTACTGTTGAATCGTGTACTCACCTGTAACATAAAAAATATAATTTATAATTCATTTTTTAGTCGTTGAGTTAAAATTTTCATTCATATTTTAGTTTACTACTTAATGTAAAAAAATTTTAAAAATTCATTAAAAAAAAATTTTTACTAATGTATTTATTTATCATGAAAATATTTTTCTATTTTTCAATCCAGTATGATAATTTTAATTATTAACTACGTAAAAATATCCCATAAAGATTTTATACATTTTTTTAAAGCTGATTTTATAAAAAAAAACTGATCATGAAAATTTTGTAAAACTGTACTTAAAGAACAATATTACATTATACATTTTTTTAGCAATTCATAGATACTGCATTAATAACTTATAATCAAATAAAATAATCAAACAATTTTGTAAAATCTTATTAAACAAATGATAATTTTATTTAAAAAAAAAAGAAAAAAAAATGTAGAAATTTTGTAAAATTATACTTTAAAAAATAATATTAATATATTAAACATTTTTTAAAGCAATGCATAGATACTGCATTAATAACTTATAATCATATATAATAATCAAATAAAAAAAATCCTTTTTTAAAAATTCCGAAAAACATCTCAACAATTCGAAGTAATCTTCGTGCACAGTTACACATTCTCGACTATTTACTCGTAAAAAAATAAAGCCCTAAACTTAGGGACTTTGCATGCTTATACACTATTGCAGGCAATTTGCAATGCGTTTCTCAGTAGTGATTCAATAAAGATATCTGCGATTATCCGCACGAAGTTCCTATAATGATTCCCACAATTTCCGTTTGTCAGTTTCTCTTCCGCATGAATCATATGTGTTCGCATTCGTATCATATGTACATAGTCGAAGTGACCTCAGCTTTAAATTGTAGGTATGGGTGAAAAAATCCATGAGGTATATTATTCTTTGAAAAAATCGAAATTTCTATAATATTATGAAGATGAAACATGAGGATGAATAAGCCGTTTAAAAACTTAACGGAATTACATATATGATTAATAGTTACATATACTTAATCGATACATTCACAAATGCCGACTACTCATTTCGTAAATATCTTATTAATTTAAAATATTTTACGTTTCAAATAAAAATTGAGATAAAAGCTTTCAATAAATAATTAAGATTTATCTAAATTCCAATTATTTAAAATGCATTATTTTTAAACAGCGAGATTAAATTTTGAAAACGATTTCCGAAAAAATAATACGATAGACAGACATCACTATCTGTCAGGGTCCAAAACACTGCAGTACAGAACCACTATACAGATCTTCTTATTATTGCTCGTGTGCTCTTTTCTCGCTCAACAATTACATTTGCGCTGCTGACCCAACTTACGCAACAGCCCGACCGACCGGAGACGGAAACCGGAGCGCCTGAGGGGATCACTCATCAAAGCCTCCACATCGTTGTGCACACAGGTGAACTTGAAGGCGCCAGCTATTAATAATGAGCACAAGAATTATTTTTGCCTAACAAAGGAGAGCGAGAAAAGCAACTTGTCCAGTCAACGCAGGTGCTGGATGCTATTGAAATCGCCGCCATACTGATGATAAATATGAAGAAGCAAGAGTAGCTAAAGGGACAAATAAAATGTCAGACGCATTGATGAAATAGTTTAAAATAGGTGGAGGAGTAGTTAATGATAACTTGTATATTTATCCACGATAAATTATATTTTCTTATTAATTAAGCGGGGTAAATAAATTTGGAAAAAATTGTAACTTCAAGATCAAATTTTGAGTAACGTCGAGAAGTCATGAGACTAAAGAAAACGTAATCATGTTTTATTGGCAAACATTTTTTTAAGCAAAGTCACTTTTCAATATTTCTAAACAATTATACAAACAGTTTTTTAAACAGTTCACAGATCGACAATAATTGTTTCTCTACATAGATTGATAGAGTTGTAGTATACACAAACAGTACATTCTGACTAGTCAACATACGTTAAATTTATTATATTATTTAAAGGTAATTTATGTTCTTGGATGCGGTTTCAATGGTTTAAAAAATATTCAAGTATTTTTGAAATAAAAAATTTTTTATCAATAAAATAAATCTTGATGAGGTCAGCATATCAAACCAACGAAATGTAGCTAGAAATTTAAACTTTAAATTACAATTTTTCCCAAGTTATCTTATTTCAGTCAGATCAACAAAAAATTACAATAAATTTGAAAATATCTTCTTTCAGAATGATAATTGACGGCTTTCATTAAATTATTATCGAAATTACTTTTTCAGTTTGAAAAGTACTTGAATTTTCAGAATTTCTTATTAAATTTGGATAAAAAAATGTTTCTTGTTCAGCTAAAAAATAAAAATATTTCTGTGCTAAGACAAAAGCTTGATAAAGTATAAATTAGCTAATTAAAAACGATATCCATCTAAAATTCTTAATAAGTGTCAAAAATATTAATTTTTTATAAAAGAAAAAAAGAAATTCTTTATTCACCAATAAAAACTGTTTTACCTAAATTGATATTTAAAAAAAAGTAGGAAGAACAATCAATATGTATCGATATTTTTTCCTCCATTTAAAGTTTTCCATTTTAGTGATTCAATTGGGAAAGAACGATTTTTCAATGAATCCATATTCGAATAGATCACTATAGACTTTCTTTTTGATATTGAATTTTTGCAATAAATAAAAAATTGAAGAAGATATAAGCACTGAAAATTTTATGAGACGTCACGATCGTAGGCGCAGCATTTTTAAAGTAGCTATGATTGTGAAGTCGTAAAAGGAACTTCGATAAACTATAACTTTGCAAAAATTTAGTTTGATTTGTAAAATTCAAAAAGTTTTGTAAATCTCCTTTGATTTTTTACCAATTTTATGTACTCCGACAAACAACAATTTTTCTTTTTGTTCTTCCCAATCGTATAAAAGTAAAATTCTAATTTTAATTAAGATCCCAGTAAAATAATACGCAAATTTTCAAAACCTTCGCTACGAAACAATATTTTAGTACTCTCTCATCCATCAAGTCAACCTCAATCGAAATAGTCCAAACTCCTCCATCCATACTAACCAACCGAATGAAACAATGCACCCACCAACACCCCAACAAAATCTAAAAAAAAAACGCTCCAGTCACTCTCGCACCGGTCACTCCTCCCAACTTACACGCCAGTTCGGTACAGTTGCGCGCGGTCGGTGGCTTTCCTGACGCCGTCGTCGCAGAGTTTGTTGACTCTCGGTTTCAGCGTCGTCGCGCGCGACTGACCATGACCTCACCGAACGCACTCGCTCGGAGGGACGTCGCCCGGATATTTGTTAGAGGCGACCTTTGCCGATGCGCTAAGTGGAGTACCTGCGCGCTGTACATATACGCACACCGGAGAGAGAGAGGGACGAGTTTGGTCGATTCGATGATAAGGTTCCGTGGAATGCCGAGCTATATCGATTGGAACCCGGGCGAGCTTTTTATCGAGTCATGTTTTCTTATCTGATAAGGAGGAGCAGCATTGCGTAGAGAGGACGGAGTGTGTGAAGTTGGGAGAGAGTGAGGTTGGTTCTGTTGGTTTTGTTTGGTAGGTTTTATCGTTTGATTTTTTTTAGACGCTTAGATGCCCCGAAGGTCTTTGAAGACATTTTAACCGTCAGTAACCTTTTTTTTTAATTTTAATATTTAATTAGGGAGGTTGAAACGGTTGATGATAACATTTGATTTTTGCATAAATATACCGGCGAAAATTATATACTCATATGATTCGTTTTTTATAAACTTCTTTATTCAAGAAAAGTATAATTAAAAGTATGCTAAAAATAAAAATATTCGGACGACATATGAGTAAAAGAGAATGATTTATTACTATTACTATATATTTAATTTACATTCTTTTATTGTATCGATAGTTCGATAAAGTACAGTTTAGATATTAATTTTTGGTTTGTAATTAAAAAGAAATGTCATTTATCAATTATTGAATAATTTATATGTATAATATTAATAATTATTGAATAATTTGTTGATCTTAATGTTTCAAATTTAATTATGTATAAATCGTGTATTTGGAATCAAATTCATCCAATAAATAAGTTTATAACTTTTAATAAAAAAATTCTATAATGAGGATAATCAGTGAAGCAGCGAATCCTATTTCTAAAATAATTAAAAGATGCTTGAAGAAATCACTATTTGATTCAAATGTGTCTTTGATATAAGTTTCCTTGGCATCCCATTTTCTTTCTCCAATGGGTGAACGTACCCCAGCTGAGGCTATTCGTAATAAAATATTACTAAATTTTTCAGCATAAGGAGATTTTGTTTCGAAAAAAATAAATTTTGCGCCAGACCAAAAACACTGTTTAGCGATCTTCACTGTTTGTTTTCCTTCCATAATTCTGTTTTGCTGTTTTATAAGTGCTTTTTCCAACGATTCAAGCATAAAACAAGTAACATTTTTGTTTTTTTTTACTTTGTTAAAACAATCCGTATAATTGAGATCGAACATCTTTTTTTGGCCAAGTCTAAATAAAACTGGATCATCAGGATCAAAAATTTTTCTTGCAAAGTGACTAATTGTAATGGGTATAAGATCAGACTTATCAATGTCTTCATAAGTATCCAAAGGAATTTGATCATTAACAAGAACTTTTAAACTTGTCAATGTTTTTATAAAAATATTAGAGTAATTAATAGCTATGAAAATAATTACAATAAATAAAAATCTTTCCTGAAGTTTTCTCGGTGTTCTTGGTACAACAATATTGAAAAATATACCTAATATATAAAATGCATCCCAATAAAATTTTTCAAACTTCAAACACTTTCTTATGGCAAAAATACATACTGAACTAATAGAAAAAATATTCAATGTTATAATAATGTATAATGCAGTTCTATGCGGCGATGATTTATATATAATTGGAACAAGAGCACAAAGTCTATCAGATGTGATTGCTGTGCTTAGTCGGACTTTACAATTGTCTCTGCCAGTAATTTCACTTCCTAAAAAATCGATTGTCTTACCAAAAAGATCTTCAAAATCAACAACACCAATACCGTGAATGTAATATCCTTCAGATTTTAAAAATATTCCAACGATTTTTATTTTAAAGTTGAATCTTTGAGAAAGTATTTTTACAATATTGAAGTCTGTTCCATTAACTTTATAGGGTGTTTTTGACGTCGAATTAAATTCAACAATTGAAACCGGAGGCAAATCAATGATTCCCACTCGAAGTGTGTAGCCATTTAAATTCTGAAGTTTATAAGGAAAAAATGGAAAATATTGAGTACAATTTCTATAATAAACATTGCTAAAAGGATTGTAAGAATTGAGAATAGCATTCGATGTGCAATTACATCTTCTACTTAATTCAAGAATACTGAAATCCAGTAATTTTTTATTCCAGGCGTGAAATAAAACAGTCCTGATTTCATGAACATTAAATTTACGGCGAAGAAGTATTAAATACTTTGCACTGCATAAATAGGGATATATTTCAACGTGTAAAAATAATGTATTATTTACAAAATATAAAAGGTCATTGTTTTCTTTTGGTGAATATAAAATAAATAATGTTCGTGATAAACTCTGCATGTAACTGTAATGTTTGAACCAAAATGTAACATCATTTTTTTGGTTAGCATCAAGCTTAATAAAAAGAAATGAAATATTCTCTGGAGCACGCGATATTAAATGGTTCATTTCTATAACTTCTTCTTCTAGATAATTATTACTAACAAATATAATGCGTTGTAAATCTGGTATATTATGAACAATGTTATTAAATAATTCATTAAGCCAATCAAGATTTACTGATTTATCAAATAAATGAATCTCACAATTTAATGTAACCACATTAAGTAAAAATATAAAAAAAAATATTGTAACACACATTTCTTGTAATTTTTCTTATTTTAAATGAAGTCTACCAACTCGCAACTTATTAAAAACAGAAAATATTTTAGTTCTCCTAAAAAATACCACTGTAAATTTCCAAGCACATAATGGCATAAGGTACACCGAAAGATAAGTACATAATTATGTATTTAAATTCATAAATATTTGTAATTAGAAAAATTGACGTCTAGGTGGAAATTCTAATAGTACGAAATGACAAGGGAACTAATAAATGGCCAGCGAAACTAGCCATTTCTTATCTAGCATGAAACGTTTTTTATTTAATAGCGATTTAACATTTCTTGGGCTATGTTAACCTAAACTCAAAATCCTGAATAAAATTTTAAAATTAGCAGAGATAATTTTATATTTTTGATCAAAATTGTATAGCATCTCTCCATAATACCACTTACTTGTTAGAGAGGAACTGGCTGTAACTGAGTGTAACTTATTCAAAAAGGTTAGAAAATGGGTAATATTATGCTAGTGTAAAGACTGTCATTACTTCTGTCTATTTCTTGAAACATGAAATGTTAAATCAACGTTAAAAAAAGTGTTTTATTTTAAACAATAAACGGCCAATTAATCTAGTTTGTTTTTGGTCGGGTCTCTGGGTAATCACTAGTTACTGGGTATTCCACTAAAAAAGATATCCCATTGTAAAATGATCATGTGATCGATGAAGATGGGTACCACTATACATATTCTGATTACTGAACATAGTATAGTATTGTTAAACAGACATTAACAAAGTAATGTTCAACTATAACAACAGGACATAATATTAACATTTTTATAAATGAAATTTACATAATTATTATAATTTTGAAAAAATTATCTTCTAAAAATGCACTTTGGAGTATATAGAAGTAATAGTAATTATATATTTCGACAATAAATGCAATAATGCTCGATTATCATTAGTTTTATCAAGATGATTATGGTAAATGAGTTAAAATACATTTTTCATTTTTGTTCAGTAAAGAGAGCCAAAAGTTTTAGGAAAGTTAAATACACTCACGCTGAAACACACTAGGTTTATCACAAAAATAAAACTTATTGATCTTTATCATATCATTTCGTACTTATTTATATTTAACAACTAACAATTTTCAAAATTACAATATTACTGCATGCATTTAAAAAGGTTTAGCATTTAAATAGTGGCTGTTTATTTTTTTAAAACCTCTCGTATTTCAAATGATAATAATTATTCTTATTACGTACATACTATAGTGTACAAAAATATAAAAATTTTCCTTAAACTATTTAAATCGGTACTAAAATTTTGACATGAAAATTTCGATTGCAAGAATCAGAAATAACTCTTTCTGTTACGTAGATCGCCGTTACATTTACTGTAATCAACGAACTTCCTTAATGAAACATCATGGGGCGAGAAAATGATAAGATCAATAAAGCTGAATGAAAGGGCAAGTCGCTATTGTCGCAGAATAACATAAAACTCGCGTACACGAACGCGAAAAGGAAACAAGAGAAAAAAAAGCAGCGAATCCGAGGAAGCGCATATCTGGGCCAGGGAATATCGATTGGTGGATCTGGGTCACAGAGTCTCGCATGCACACTAATGCATACCTCGCGCGCATAGTTGCAGCTACGTGCGCGACAACACGCGTGTAAGTACGCCCATTTTACATTGACCCACCGACTTGCATAAACACATTACGTGTGTACTTCCATTCTATTGAATCTGCTAATTCAGTGAAAACCGGTACGTTACGTCTTCGGTTATTCGGTCGGCTCGAAAGTTGTAAGCGCTTGACTAAACAAAGATTTGAACATAACCTCGAACGAGATGTAAGAGTATGCTTTGTTATTTACGGCATTATTGGTTGGAACAACAGAGATACTCTAGTTATGCCATTTGCGTTAGATAACTCGGAAAATCGCGTGATACTTGTCAAGTTCCACGGTTTTTTTCTTTTCAGACGACGTGCAAGATATCAGAGTAAGCTATACAGCGGCGCGAGTATCGAGCCACCTGTTCTAGTTTCCGCATACACCTCTCTGTTTGCTAACAGACTTTGCTGCTGTTGCCAAAATAAACTCTCTGAGAGAAAATAAAAAAAATAGGTTACTTGCAGCATCTTGTCGAGCATTAATTTTATTCCACATCGCATCTAGATGATCATTAAAATATAATTAAAGAGTTTAAAAAATAAAGTTTCCAGCACTAACTTTTTGAACGTTCTAGTAATATTTGTTTTATTTTTGTATGCTTAAAACTGTTCTTTTATTTTAAATTAATGCATAGAAAAAAATGTTTTCTTATACCTGCATTTGAGTTTGTAGTTGCAGTCGAAACTGATATTGAGAGCAAGGGGAAAAGGTAGCAAAGAATGGAAAACGAAAGGATAATTTTTGCAAGGGCTCTCGAGTTACGCGCAAATGAACGAGTTGGATTCAAGGGGCTCGAACTCCCTCTATATATACCACCATGAAAGAAGATAAGATTCGAGGGAAGGTGAGAGAAGAGATCTCGTTCATTTGATTAAAGTAAAGCTAGCATCAATACTTGGTGGGAGTTTAACTAAAGTCGAAACTATGTTGAAATTTTTCAAAATGCACTTAACTCATTAGTAAAGTACAGCAGTGAAGAAATTCTTGAATTTATACCTAAAAAATTAAACTTGATTTTTAGGTTTGTTAATAAAATTTTTATAAATTAATGCTATTTGAAATAAAAATAAATAAATAAAAATAAAGTAAAAGAAGTAACTTTTTATCTTTGTAACTACAAAGATTAAAACTTTAAATACTGCCAAAGTTTTTTCTTCAAAACCATCTACTTAGCATTTTTATATTTTCTCTTCCTCTAGATTGTCAAACCTAAGTTTGAATTAAATATTTTGACAGTTACAACCAAAAATCAATAAACCTACCATGTTTCGGAAACAAAAAGATAAAACCCAGACGATAGTAAGAGAATACCTCAAGAACGAGAGCAGCAGAAGAAGCGTGAGAAGGAGTATGAAAAGAGGAAGAAAGACGGACACAGTAAGAGAAGAGAGCGAGAGAGAGAGAGAGAGAGAGAGAGAGAGAGACAGAAAGAGAGAGAAGAGACGTTCTCAAAAGAGTCTCTCCTTCCGCTCTTTTTTCATCTGGGTCAATGAGGGAGGAGGGCCCGGCTGCTGCTACCTCTGCCACTACACCGGAAATCGATATTTTTTCTCTTCTCCAGTTTCTCTCTCTTTCCTCTCTCTCTCTCTCTCTCTCTCTCTCTCTCTCTCTCTCTCTCTCTCTCGCTCTTCGAAAGCTTATGCCAGAGCGGAAAGTCGCTCGCGTGTGTTTGCGTTCGCTTTCTTATTCTCTCTTTTTTTTGGTCGGGCTATTGTCCCAGCCGCGCGCGCCAGACGGCCTGTCCTGAAGCCTTTTTTTTTTATTTTATTCTCCTCGTATATTGAAGTCCTATCGCGCGGAAGCAATATCATTATTCGATTGTGCGAGGCCCGGAGCTTTGGTGGTGGCTTGATCGCCACGGTTGACCAATTTAAATTTGCGGCAATAAAAATTCTTTCTTTTTTTTCTTTTCAAGAGTAATAATTAAGTTTGTCGTATGACGAATAATTTTTTATATTTATGAAGATATCAACAATAAAATAACTCATTTACTCTACGTGCGCCTTCTCATCCAAGCGCTACACACGTACTGCACTTGACAGCACACAGCATAAAATTCTAAAACTTAAAACAAAAACTAAAAAAATGAATTCGAGCAAAAGCAAGTCGCGCACGGTGTTTATAGTCCTGGAAACGTCACTTGCTATCATACTCAGGCGGGTTTTCGCGTGAGAGCCGATGACCCGATTTGCTCGGGTATTTTTGCCCGCCGCGTATCCGGCTCTGGGTGGCGAAATAACGCGCCGTGTATAGGTGCTAGAGCCGCGCGCGCAAGACGGATCCAAGCTGCACCGATCGATCTTTGCTCTGTTATTGCGAAAAATAGATCGGTTATGCTGAGAATTGCCGCTAATGATTAGAAAGTTATGAAGCACGATCGAATTTTGAAATTTTCCTTTTTTACGGAATTGCTTTAATGGCTTGGCGACAAAGTTCTTGTTAGGTTGGATTTAGCGCAAAAGTCAATGAGATTTTTACTATTTCTTTCCTTCTGAATGAGCGAATATTTTTTATATCAGCATTCTTTATTTAGTGTCTTGTATTTCGAGTAATAAGTGAATAGCGAAAATCATATTTCACGCTTATGTACATATTTTTAAATCAGCACTATTATAAATTTTGCAGTTTTTGAATTACTTTAGAAATGCTGTTTCAAAATCGACTATAAAAATCAGCTATTTAGTTACTTGGCCAATTTTACGCTTCTCGGATTTCGCTGCAAGTAAAAGTAGGAGATAATTCTGGGTAATAAAATGTTGATTATGTAAAGTAAATGAAACTAAACGTAAGAAAAGTATTTTACTGCGAGGCATGTTTCATAAATTCTTTATTTGTTTTTACATTGTTATTTATTCTTAAAGTGTATAAAAATCTGGGACGTTTTAAACGTTTACTTTCTTAAAAAGGTTTTTAAATATTGTTTTCATCAGTTTAAGTATTTCAAAAAATAAAATGTATTTCTTGCAATTATTTATTCTATTTTCCCTTTATCTGAAGTGTTATTATTATAAATCTCTGACGGAGCTCCAAAATAAAATTATTTCAGAATTTTAGGACTTTCAACTTCATCAAAGTACTATCTTATTATTTTGACTAGTAAATCTCACTTAAAAACACATAAAATCTTTTAAATTTCTACTTTCTAAATTTAGAAAAGTGTAATTATCACTTTTTGCTGCAGCGAGGCGTGACCTCGCTACAAAACAGTGCATCATACAATTATAAAGATTTTTAAATGAAATGTTATCGTAGATAATATCCACTTTCATAACCACTATTTTTGCCCTTTTCACTGCTTACTACAGCGATTACGTACTTTATCGCCTACTTCCCTACAAGTAAACATCACCTATAAAAAAGTGATCTCTCCCTCTTTCCATCTACAAAACATCCTCACCTGCACCCTCCCCCAAAAAGCCACTTCTTAGCACCCAACCTCCCAAAAACTCTGCCAATTTCCCATCTCTTCACCGCCCTATCAAACAACTCAGAGCCTTAGCCTCACATATTCTGACGAACAATGCAGCACGCGCACACTCGAGGCGCATAGACAGAGCAGTGTGAGCACGTGCACTCGACGTCGGCGGTTTTCGTCGCGTCGGCTCTTTCGAGCTGCGGCGGTGCGCGCCCCCACGCCCCAAAGGCCGCAGGCCGCCATGCGCTCGCAGCAGCCAGGCACGTAGCTCGCTAGCAGAGCCTATACACAGCCCGAGCTGCCGCTACTACTGCTGCGCTCGCTAGATGCTTGGATGTAGGTGGCCGCTTGCTCTATTGCTGCATTGTCACCGATGCGGTGTTTTTTTCATTGACTTTTTTGCTTTTATTGATTGCGGATGGATGAGGAATGTAATTATTTTGATTTAGAGAAAATTCTGATTTATTTGTGAATGGTTTTAATGTTTAATTATAGAAGCTCGACTTTCGCTTATTAAGAATTATTTTAAATAATTTACTTGACTAACGAAAGAGTTATTCATTTTCTATTAAATTTAATTAGAGCAATTTATTAATAGATCTAAATTATAAATATTTTCATATTATTGTATAATTCAAGAAAATTATATAAGAAAATTAATTTTTTTTTCAATTTCTTAATATTCGAGATTATTTAAATATAGGAACTGATTGTTTCTTTTGATCTTAGACTTAATGACTCATTATGCCTTCAACAATAGTTGCTCTGACCCCATTAATGTAACAAATCTACCCCCTTGATAAATTTCGATCGTTCGCCAGAAAATAACAATTCTTATAAGAATTGATTGCATTAATAAATCCATTTCAGGTCAGATAAGTTATCACCCTGCATTATTCATTCATTTTCTATGTGTGTCTCTTATGTCGTTTCTTGTTCTAATTTACATTCAACAAAACAAACTATACATATTTACCATCTATAAATATTATTTGTATTTTTAATGCGTTATAAATTTAATTTTGATTATTATTCTTTAAAGAAAAGAAAATTTCCTATTTTAATAAATTATCTTTCATGATTATTAGTTTAATAATACAGTTATTTTTGTAATTGGATAAATATAGAAGATATATAAATATCAATAAATTCCTTTTTTTTAACTTTTGAATATTTAAAATGATTAATATATAATGATTGGCGGGAAGAAAAGACTGTTTCAATTTTCAACAATCAAAAACTTTATTTTTCGTGCATAAAAATAATACTTCTCAATGCAATGAAAGTGTAAAATATTTTTAAAGACAAGACAAAAATCTAAAATTTTTCAAAAACTACCATTTTGGGAACGCTCTGAAGTTTTCGAGTTATCTACTTCGGCCAACTGATCAATAAACTCCAAAATGTAAACATTCAGAAACCGGCCCTTTATCCCTCTATTGGCCGCACCAAAAAGCTCTAAACTACTCGATCGGTAAGCAAGTTCCCTTCGGTACCGGATGCTGCCTTATCAACCGTACCCTCCGCGCGAATTTAAAAAAGCGAAAAAGAAGAGAAAAAGGCGAAGAGACGAAGAGGAGAACGAACCCCCGGTCGCCGTGGGGCCGACGCCCCCTTTTCAAGGTGAGCGACTCTCGCTCGCTTGCGCCGGCCAGAGATTACAGCATTTTTCCGGCTCTTCTACTCGGTCTTTTTGCCTTCTTTTGCACCCTCTCCGTGCATTCGAGCCGAGAGCCAGCTCTGTATTAGATAATTCCTATGCTGGCCTTTGGATAAGTTTTAAAAGACATTGCTGGCCAATGTAAATAAACGAATGAAAAACTTGTAAATGTTAAGATTGAAATTGTTTTTTTAATTACAGCCTAGGAACATGTTTAAGAATAAAAAGACTGTATATCATACATGGTATTCGTTTGAATTGCATTGGATTTATTTGCATGAAGCTCAACAGGTTGAATACCAGACACAATTTTTATAAAAAAGAAATTAAAATATTTAATTACCATGTGAAAATTGTTTTAAATTAAATAATATAAAAACTTTTATTTTTTGTTTGTTTTTTTACAAAAGTTAATACACTTAATAATGTAATATGCAACTTCTTTTACAAAATAAAATACTTTTCTAAACTTTTTCAATTAAATTATTACCAAAACAAAACATTTATCTAATAAAAATAAAATATTGATAAAATAAAAATTATTTTATTTTAATAATGATAATTTTTTAAAGATTCAATTATTGATTATAATTTTAAGATTAGTTGGAATCGTTACTTACCATTGATATGCGTTGAAGTGAAAATAGACAAGTCCTTGTCCATAAAGAAAGGAAGCATCTTTCCAGTAGTCTCCTTTTAATTCATAAAATTTCTGATAAGCGGACATAGCTGAAACAAAAATATTATGTTAGGAAGAATTATTAAAGATATTAAATATGATAAATTATTTAAATAATTATGTAACTTTTACATACCCTTATTAAAATCTTCTAACAACAAATGGAAATGACCCAATTTACAATAAGTTTTAGGATCAATACTGATTCCTTTATCTTCTTCATCATCGTCGTCCTCATCATCCTTAGAACCCTCCAAATTTGATTTTGTACTGTCAGCTTTTCTGCGCTGTTTTTCAGATTGCGCTTGCACTAACATTCTTTCTAAATATTTGATTGCACGAACAACTAAAGCTTTCTTTTTGGCTTGTTCTGGAGAATTCAATTTTAGAAAACCAAACTGGCGGCTGTAACACCATAGTAAAAACATTAGGTTAATTTATTTAAAATAAATAAAAATAAAAATTTATGTAAATAATTTGAAATAAAGATTTTCATTGTAATGCTATTGACACCTTAAAATTTTATTTTATTTTTCTTAGAAATATTTATTTGTTTATACTTTTCCAAAATGTATTATAAAATGAAATAAAAAATTAATTCTTTATAAGTAACTGTTTGGTATATTTGTAAACTTCAAGATAATCCTTGATATAAAATGTTACACTATTATCAAAAAAAAATAAACACATCAGCTCTACTAAAGATACCACATCAGTGAGATAACAAAAGTACTACAAGCACTTGTTGGGCAAAAGAATAGTTGATCGCAGTAAATTTGCTCTAAACCCATACAACCAGGAGGAGAAAGCCCTTAAAAGTGCAATTTGCAGAGTGAAAAGTGGATCAGCAGAGGAGATGTAGGCAAGGATGTCAGTAGGCTAGCCATTGAAAAAAAAATGAAAACGACAACAATAGCACTGAGCCGACCTGTCGAGCTCCGAGAGAATCTGCAGCTCCTGGGGCTTGAGATTGATGTCGTCGGTCTCCTGAGCCATGATCGTCCCTTCCTGGCCTCTCGGCACACTTCAGCGCGAAAAAGTTTCAGCCGCAGCCAGGGAAAAAAAGCCAAGAGAACGCAGAGAGAGAGAGAGTGAACTGACACTGTATATATCGGCAGGCAGGGATCTCGCTCGCGCGATCAACGGGCGAGCGGCATCGTTGCACGAAAATACAAATCCTCCGGCACACGAGAAACTCGAGACACTCGCGAACGCGGCTCCGACTTCCCCGGGGAAGGCGAGGTCAACTCATCGTCGGGCGGAATCACTGCTACGCCCGGGTGTACGCGACGTCGGTTTCAGGTTAAACGCGCACGTCGGGGGCGAGCTTAGAGAGATCGGCAGCGGCGCGGCAGCTACGCGAGCAGCAGTGGAAACGCGAACGCGCGCATCTCGCCGAGTCGTGCACTGCTATTAAGGAAGCGGCTGCATGTGTATGTATGTACGTCTGGTTAAGTGAGTTTTGCCGACTGTGTGTGTGCGCGGTGCACGTTCGTGTGTTTGTTTGTACGCGCCCCCGCCACGAACGAAGCGGTCATCTCGCGGCGCGACGAGGTTAGGAAATTCTAACCTCAAAGCGAATGATTAGCTGTAGGTGGCGCTGGTTCGTGGGTTCTGGATTTTCGGCGCGAGTTACGAAATTACGGTTTGGGTGCAGGTTGCCTATTTTTAAAAGTGAAGTCAAAGTCTGGCCTACGAGTGGTCATTGATAATCAGGGGTGAGTAGAACGAACAATTAGATCCTTGTATGTGAAAGGCGTAAAATACAATATTTCTTCGCATTTGTAGCTATTGCTTCTTACACAGTGATATTCTGATTTCATTTTTATCTAATTAATTGAGAATACATTATTTGGGATAACAAAAAAATTTACTATTTTCGTTAGATATATTAGAAAAACCATAAAAATCACGTAAAATTATCAAACAATAAAAAGTTGAAAAAGCAGAAATCTTCAATCCCCGCGATAAAATCTCCCTATCGATAACACAGCGACAGAGCCAGAGAAATAATCGCGCAGACTCAGCGTGCGCACTCAGAGCAGCCAGAGCACACAGCGATCCTGCGCGCAAGCGAGACGAGGCTGACTCTGCCACAGTTATAAGTTTCGATCTGTCAAAGGAAAACTAGAGCAGATAGCGCGGAGCATTTGCCTCGCTCAGTCCTGTATAGAGCAGCGTCGCATAATCCGGCTCGCCGCTGAAGCAATCTCGCACTCGGAGGACGATAATCAATATATAGGTGAGAGACTCTGAAAAACAGCAGCCGCCAATTTCTCCTCCACTGTGCGCACATCTTGTCTGCTGCGCGAGTATACACACCTATATATAGGTATATAATGTAAACGACGCGCCAGTCCCCTCCTATCTGCGCGTATATAAATGCCCGAAACGCGCAAAAAGAAGCTCGGCGGCCCGACCAAGCTCATAAGACGGTATATACCTATTTCAGCCTGCATGGTTACATATCCTATTTCAGGCGCCAGCTATAGCTTCCTTTTATCCTGAGAACGTTCGCACGCACGTTGATGTAAGCTGGTCATTTCGCATTCGGCCGTCGTTCGGTTTTCACTCTCGACTCGACTACTTATACAGCCGCAGCGCTGTGTTCATCGATATTTTTCCCTCGCGCACGCAGTTCGATTTCTCTCTGTGTGCGCACAGGACGTGCCTACTTCCTCCGCCGTCGACTTGCATACTTGGGCCTGAGATAAATTACGGAGGTCTGAATTATTACGAGTTGTCCGTTTTATTGATTTTTTACGTTTCACCTCGCTGCTCCGTTTCTTCGTTCTCGCCTCTTCTTTTACATAGTCTCTGTTTTGTTTTTATTATTGCGCTGTTCTCTCTTTTTTTGTAGTCTGCATGCCGTTTTAAGATTACTTATTTTTGGATTTCTTTGTGGTGGGTTTTGTTAATGTAGAGCTGTGTTTGTTTTAACAATGATACTGGTGCAGTGGTTTTTTTTATAAGTATCCTTGTTTTAATGCAGTGTTTGACCTACAAACAACCAAGTTACTATGTGTATCTGATAATTGGACAGAAACTGTACTAGTGTACTGCTTTTTCCCGGGCTAGCTTTCTGTTTATTTAATTTATTTTATTATGTTTGGGTATCTAAAATTATTTAGCATTCTGTGATGATGATAAACTTCTTGCCATTGTTTTAGCATTGTCCTTCAGTTTTTTCATTTCTTTCTTCTTAGTCATCCGCAAATTTCATCATCCAATTTTGTCATCTATATTTTAACAACTTGTTCAATGTTCAATACTATTTTCATACTAATTCCCTGAAGTAGTGAAGTCATTTTGGTTTGATGGTTCAATATTAATTAAAAGTAAACTTATCCTTAGTATTTTATTGTATTTTGATGCCTTTAAGGCTTAAGTATATTTATATATACTGTATCTTCATGACTCTTGCCCCAAAATACCTCATTTATGTAAGATTCATATACAATTTGATCAATGCATGTATATTAAGTAAAATTATGCAATTTTTGCCAAAAACTAGAAAATCATTTTTTTAATTTAATTTTTATAGAAATTTTATCTTTTCTATTTGTTTAACCTTTGCTTATACTTAATACATTATTGCTATTTAATACATATCTGTAGTTAACATATTAGTAACTTAAAAAAGAATTTATAACTTATAAACCCTCATAATAAAATGTATTTAATTTATAAATAATCCTTTTGAAATTAATTTCATTAACTTACAATTGCAAATTATAAAAAAAAAGTTATTTTGAATTTAAGAAATATTTTATTATTTATATATAGAATCAAAATGAGTCTTCCCACGTCGAAAAAAGGCAAGGAAGATGCGAACCGAGAGGCTTCAGATGTGACCAAAGATGCCAAAGGTATTATCGAAAAGATACTGGGTGATGTCAGTAAAACATCGGCAACCAAGCAGATAGTGATCGGAACTGCATCAGGATGGTAATTTCAAAATTATATGATAATAAGAAAATATTACTATTTCTTTTATACTTACAGTCATCTTATTTTTATCATTACAGGGCAACTGGCTTTATAACAATGAAAGTTGGAAAAGTTGCAGCATTTGCAGTTGGCGGTGGTATTATTATGCTTCAAATTGCAGCAAACCAGGGCTACATTAGAATTAACTGGGACAAGATACAAAAGAAAGCAGACAAGATAACTGATAAAGTTGAAGAAAAATTAACTGGTGAAGGTCCTAAATTAATGGATAAGGTATGTACAATGTATTCATTAACTTCTAATTTGTTCTATTTATGCTAGAGAATCATAACAATATCTACCAGAACATAAGTTTTATAATTGTAATTAGAAATTATTTAATATAACAAAGTCTATTTATGTAGAATCTTTATAAAATTTATTAAATTTGAAATTTAAGAAATTACTTAAAGTAACTAATATATAATTAAACTTTTGCTTTTTAGTAAATTATTTTGTTATCATAATTTATAATTTCACAAATATGAATCAATAAATTTATGCTCTTTTATTTGTATTTTTATGAAACATAAACTTTAGACATTTTATTCATTTTTTTTTATAAATCAAAAAAATACAATATATATACATGAAACTTACTTATCAAATTAATAATGAATAAGTTAATTTTATTTGCTAATGGTCCTCTAGTATAAAGAGGCTTAATAAAAAAGCAATTTTTTCATTGGAATCAATATTATATATAATTTTCAGGTAACAAAATTCTGTCAAACAAACACAATTTTGGCTACTAGTTTTCTTGGTGGCTTTATAATTGGTCTAGCTTCGTAAATATTGATACATGACTTATAAAGTCAGACTTTTGTAGAACTAAGCAAACATAATAAGAACATTTCCATTTTTTAATTTATTTCTATGAAAGTTATAGAACTCATTGATTATTATTTGCCAAAGAGAAATATAAAAATACTTTTCTCTTACTTCTAAGTTATCTTAAATCACAAGTTGGTTTGAATAGTTGTCTGTTGATTGAATTATTTTTTAATCAATTATTATGAATCAGGTGTTTTTTATATAATTGTAAGTGTGTTTATAACTTCATTATAATTTCAATTTCTTGAAACGCTAAAACAAATAGTATTTATGTAGATAAAAATACTTGCAGTGGTTTGTAAAATGTTGCCTGAACTTTGCCTAAAGGTTGTTGCCAGAGCAATCTAATTATTATTAGAATTTTGCAATGGTGTGCAGATGGTTTAATACTGACTGATTAAAAAATGTTTAAGAAAATGAATTGTTTAATACTAAGCTCAAATTACATAATTACCACAAAACTTTTAGAAATGATTTTCTTTCATATTTAAAAATTACGTTACAATAATTTTTATTCAATTACTTGTAATGATTATTTTGTAATAAAATTTCTATTTCTAAAAAAATTTTGTATGAAAATTTTTTGCTAATTTGTATGATTACTTTAAAAAATTTTTGATACTATACTATTGAATAAAAATTGTTAATTTGTTAATTTAAAAATAAATATTTCTCAGAATTACCAATATTTAGTAATACCAAAGTTTTTATAGTATGTAAATGAATATCATTTTTTAAACAAATTGGAACTTTTATGATACTTTTATTAGTTTATAAAAGACTTTATAATTCCAATAAACAAATCATTATCAAATCATTTTATATTAATTGGATAAATATCTATTAATCAGTCAATAAATAATTAATTTTTCATAAAATAGACACTTGCCGCTAATATACACATAATACACATATCGCTATATAAAAAAATGTTAGAAAATAAACCATAAGACTGTCTTATGTGTAAAGAAGCAATAAAAAAATTTTTCAACTTTAAACGGTATTGTTTTATTGATTCTATTGGAAAGAAGCATACCTTGGACGTTATCCGGGAGAAAATGCATGTATATAATTATATATTAAATAGTTAAAATAATAATAAATAAAATAAATATATATATTTTTAAAATATATAACATAGTAAATTTAAAAAAAAATTAGAAATTTTCTATGAAAATCTGTTAGTAATTTTAATGATAATAACACTATATTAATAAATTTGTGAATAATATAATCAGATTCTATAATTATAAGTTATTTACATGTTTGATTTAATTTTTTACTCTAAAGATGTGAAAATTAATTATAAAAAAAAAGATAAATATAAATTTTATTAAACTGTATTCTCAACACTTTTAGACAAAGCTTAATTTTCTCATTATTTATTATTTTTTTTTATTTAAATTTTCTCAATTTCCCCAAATATATAATTATATAAATAAACATTTTTCCCGGATCACGGTGCTTGCAGATGGAGAGGTACGTGGACCGCAAGCTCGACAAAGCAGAGCAACTGTTGAAGAACGGCGAGAGCCGCACCCGCCGCTGGTACCAGAACATTTGCGGCAGCGGAGAAGGCGCAGACGCCCGTATCAGGGAGCTGCACTTCTTTGCTCTCTCCTTCGCCGCGGGCCTTGCGATTGGCATGGCATCGGCCAACTAGGTAAGCGAGTGCTGCGCTATGATCATAAATATGCGCAGCAAGCAGCTCCCAGCCCCGGAAAAAGAGGAAGTCATCCAGGCCGTCGACCACTCGGATCTCGTCGCTCAGCTCACTGAGCTCTTCGAAGAGGCCAAGAGGAACTTCTACGAATTCAGAACCTGGTGCCGGGAGCAGACGCGGGAGTACCTGTAATTCTGCGAATTACAGGCTACTTCGCTAGCAAGCGCAACACTTCTGAAAACGACACTTACAGCTTGACCGAATCATTGTAAAAATGCTTCGAATGCTTTTGAATTCAAATAATTGAATATTGCAAGATCATTCAAATGGCTTGGAAATTTGAAATGATTTAGCAAACTAAAGTATTTGCTATTTGCAAGAAATTTTAATGTACAACATTTTCGAATGTTTTGATACTATACAAACGTGCTTGCAATGTAACTTGCTTTCAAATTTTGCGGATGATTCAAATGATTTTTTAACGTATTGTGGACCAAACTGTATAAGAGACTGATTTGTTACTTGAAGGAAAAGTGTGAAAGTTTGGTCAATATTTAAACAGTACTTCTATGACAATCTAAATAACTGATTTATTATGTAAACCCTGATAAAGTCAATTTCTTCATCACAATAATATTTTTTATTCATTGAATAATTAAGAAGATGCATTTCAAGTTAAGAAAAAGTTACTTTTAAAAATACTTTCAAGTTTTATTATGAAAGTAAATCTTTAATTTTAACATCTTGAATATTTTTTTCGGTAGATTTTTGTTATGTAAACTCTTTCAATATTTAAGTATTTGCATTGAAAATTGCGCATTCGAAGTATTCGATCTTTCGATCTACAATTTTAAGATCAAAAAATAACGTTTATTCGGTGACGATAAAAATAATAAAATGCAGAAGTGATATTTACGTTCAAAACGCAGCACGATTGAAAAAAGGTGAGGAGAGAAGAAAATCAAGCTTAACTTAGTAACCGTACTTTTAGACCGTACAAGCTCGCTACTCGTCAACTGTTATCAAAATATTTTAGTAGTTGTAATTGATATCATACAGTGATTTTCTATTGTACGTACTTTAATTAGCTAGTCTCTTCGATAAGTATTTTTTTTTTACTTTTTTTTTTTTTTTTTAATAAAAAAACTCCTGATTTTTTTTTAACCGTAGCTGATTTTGAGATTATTTTGCATTTTGGAATGTTATTGAATGTGTACATAGTGTATCATCTATATTCTGAATTTGCAAAAGATATTAGCACTCGCTTTTGCACACGCAATCATCGATGAACGATTTATTTATAATTATTGATGTAATTTGCTTATTATATAATTTTTCTTTGAAAAAGGAGATAAGAGGCAAGAATTCTATATACATAAAAAAAAAATGTATTCAAAACAGAAAGTTGCAAAAACTTTCTTGAAATACTACTTGTTGAATAGTATCTACGATGTAGCACCTAAACAAGAAGAAGTGTGTATATTGGATCAAATTGTGTCCTTGTGCTTTAACAAGGTATTTAATGATTAGTTCAATGAATCACAATAAATAATAATTGTATATCATGTATAAAAAGAAATAAACTTTATTTGTCTGCCTTAATTTTTTACCAATCTAACTAAAAACGTTTTAGGCACTGCATTATTATGTTTCTAAGTCTTCGTCTTAATTTTTGGTCGCCATTGCAGAATATATGCGTCGAATTGTCGCCTATTTGAATAACCGTATCATCGTCTTGCTAAAATCGTAATAAAAAAAATCTTTAAAAACTTTGAAATTTTATTATTTATTAATTTAGAGTTTTATGATTTATTAAGCAGCGGCCGTAATCTATGGACAGAGAATATACGTACCAAATGAATACTGATCGATGTTGGAGTATGCTGTAATTTAGCACCAGTGATTCCTTCTTGGCTGAGCTTTTGAAGAAGTTCTTGTGGATCCAAAGTTCCATATTCATGTCTCCTTTCTTTTAATATTTCCTCTTTAACTGGTGCTGGATTATTTGTTGAAGCTTTTCTTTTCCTTTCATTGCTAGGTTTATCTGGAATATTCTGCATAATAATTTAGATTAATATATAGAATTATTATTGTTATATTATATAGTATCTTTATATTGTATTATGTAATATCTTTTGTGACTGTTTCAAAATGCAATTTGAGATTACCTTAATTGTATATACATTATCTTTAACTTCAAGCTCTCCACTCACTGAAGCTAAACTTAAACCAGGTCTTATTTCACTTGGAATTATATTTTCAGCCAACTCTGGTTCAATGAAAACGCGACCTCTTCTTCTTTTCATTGGTAATTTAATTACTTCACCTCTTTTAAATGTAATTAATGGTTTTTCCTAAAATTAAATTGCAATTTTAATAGTAATTTATAAAATAATAGTACACAAATAAAATTCAAACTAATTTACATAGATATTTTTAAAACATTAAATTCAAATCTTTATTATTACATAAAAATTTATTTACCCCAACTGGTTCAATAACCAAATCGGTTCTGTGAGGCGCCGTTAGTGGTGCTTGTACATAACGCTCAGGTATCACAAGATTATCTGGTTTCAAATCTCTTATTAATTTATTAGCTTGAGTAAAATTTAATGAAGTGTCAATTGGACAATGTACAGCTTTCATAGCTAATGGCTGAAATGGTGCCAGAGCTTCGTGATATGGAAAATCAGGTTCTGTTCAATAAAAATTAATATACTGGATTAATATAATAGCTATTATTTTCATAGAATTTATTTATATACTTTTAAGAATTTGTATTATAATTAATCAAAAAAAAGAAGTTTTTACCTGTAAATATAATAGTGTGTTGGGGATGATTGCCCCACATTTGTACAAAATGAACAGCATCTCCAAACCTAAGACTTGGATGTCCACAAAATACAACGCATGGTTGTCTATAATCTGTACTAAACCCTTCAGCATATGTCGAAGTAAAATATTTTAATCTAGCATTTTTCACTAAAAATGCATGTGGAAAAGGTTCTTCAGGTAGATACACTTTATTCTGTTTACTTGTTGAAAGCCATTCTGCCAATATATTTGAATAGGCTAACGAAGTTTCTGCCACAGGTGATATGAAAAATAAAGGAACTTGGGAGAAGCCTGCTTTGTCTAAGTGACAGCTGAGGCATTCGAACAAATCGTATACTACTCCAGAAGGATAACAAGGTATTAAAACACAGCCACCAGAACGCAAAGTCATAGCTAAGTCATTTAAATTAATATTAGTAGGTTATTTATAGTATTTATAATATATATATAGTTATAATTAAATTATAAATATAATATTTACCTACTGTCATGCACAGTTCACCCAGCATAGTATCAGGATTTGCTGTAGGCATCTGTGCTAAGCCAGTGAGAATCAATACATTTGCATGCTTCAATGTCGTTTGTTCCATTGGTCTTGGATGCGTTGTGAGTGTTGATGAACCACTGACATAAGCAACCTTTTCATGATCGCTAGATATAAGCCAATTGCTACTTCCTAAACAGTAGCCTGAGCTTATTGGAGTCACTGCTAATGCACCATAAATATCCAATTTCTGATCATATCCAACTAATTGAATATTTGCAAGTGCAGAATTAACAGCTGCCATAGAGTATATGTGTTTCCAGGACTTTGGTTTAAGAGCTTCTGCCAAAGGTGATGGAAGAACATGCAACATTTCTTTCCAATATCTGGCCATTGTATCTCTTGGAGTCTGCTCAATGAATTCTACTAGTTCTTCCATAAAAAATCTACCTATCTGTAAAGTTGGTTCTGTTGCATAGATTACACCTTTAAAACCTGTACCCTCAGTTATAAACGGTAGGGCTAGCATACATGTATAATTTGATATTAATATTGCATCTATCTCTGAAAAATCTATAATTTTCTCTAGAGGTGGACAAAATTCTGGAGTTGAATCGACAAATATCCTGCCACAACATTCTTTAAGTTCCTACAATGCAATATACAATTATAATTATAAATTATTTTTTATATAATAATAATTGAAATAATTGTTAAAAAAACTAAATAAATTCATAGAATAATGATTAATATAAATAAAATAAATTTAATAGCTTACTCCTTCAATTTGCCAATCTTGATAATTATCACGAGGCACCCAATTGGGCAATGAATTAAATCTAGAACTAGGTACGATGGGCATTGGCATAAAATTTAAAACAGATTGCATATTTAATCCACAATCGAGCATTAATGTAATGCCCTTGAATGTCAAAACCAAACATGGCTTTGTTGGTTCGCTTGATAAGCAATACTGAAAAGCATAGCAAAAATTAATAATTACTACGAAAATCTCATTATCTTTACTTTCAATTGTTAATAAATAATAAATAATTTTCGATTTTAATAAAAAAACATTCAAAATTAGGTTAGAAAAAGCTTGTAGCCAATTGTAAATAAACATTTCTTTTAGAATAAACATAACTTACCAACTTCATTTTAAATTATTTTATTAAAATTATTATCTAAAAATTGTTTCATTTTCTTTCATATAACTATTATTTTAGAACTTTGACAATTAAATAGTACATTTTTGTTTACATATTATTAGCCAACAACTCAACATACATATTGGTTATATATGCTTGTGCTTCATATTCGAATCGAATATGCGATGTATACAATTATTCGCCTTCTCAATGGTAGACACTAGCGCCAAAAGCAATGTTAAATGTTCATAAAGTGGCGAAAGTTGGAAGTTCTTTAACCGGGTAATAAATGCATTTCAAAGCGTAGAATATGTACAGATGATTATAGGTATTATAAATTAATCTCAAATTTTCCTAATAATTAATATATTTTTATATTTCTTTAACGACGAATAAAAATTTTCATAATAAATTTTGATATCAAGTCGTATGAATATTACAAAACTTAATAGTAATGTTTTTGCTCTTGGTCTTTCTAATGCACTCTTTTAGGATTATAAATACACTTTTAGAACGATTATAAATTATTTACCATGTGATGCAAGTATTAATTACCTTTGAAAAATCGAATTCAGCCAAATATCATGATTGAAAGAGTTAAATTTATACATACTCTTAAACATCATAATCAATTACTTCCAACAATAATATGAAATCGCTAAAGCCTTAAAAATTTAAAAAAAAAAGGTAAACTAGAAAATAAATAAGAAAATAAGAATTACCATTTTATTTTTTTTATTTTTTATATTATTGTACTAAATAAATTAGTTTTTACATAATGATTGAAATGATTACTAATACTTGTGAAAAAATTATCACATGTCATTATTATAAATAAATATTCGTGCTTCTAAATTCCACCATCAATCTACTACTTACGCATAATAAATAAGTTTAATACTTATTTGATAATGATATCAAAAACTTACTCTAAAGGCAACATACCACTAAAAGTATACAGTATACAGTCACAAATTTTAGTATAAACTAATTATAAATTAAATAAAATTTATGTCCATTCGCATTATAAATTAAATATTTTGAATTTTTTAACACTTTTAGTTTTTAACGTTTTTATATGAAATCGTCCATACAAATCTTACTTTTTTCTTAAGTTCACAAATATTTAATATAAAATGCTTTATAATTAAAACTTAAACTTGATTGTTATAAACAGTTTTTATAAACTTGTTTACGTTATAGTTATTGTTTTTTTTATCTTTTATCTTAATAAAACACTTTTATTAATCATAAGAAAGTTAAATAATTATTTGAAATTTAATGTTCCCTTAGAACTCAATTAACTTGGTTTTTACGTTTTAATAATGCTCTATCTGCATCAATTAATAAATCTTTAATATAAACATCTTCAACTGTGCTTGTATCAATTAATTCTAGCTCATAAATTGTTTCGGCCACCATTGATGATACTTCATCTTCTGGTTTTACTTCTCTTTTATTTTTGACTCTACATACAAAACTTCTTGAAAGTATTAAATCTTTAAACCAAAAACTATCACTTATTGACCATTCATTAGTAACAGGTTTAACTCCTAAAAAAGTTTAAATAAATAAATAAATATATATGCATTGTAAATATTATTATATATTTATTTAATTATATAATATATTCTAGATTAACTAAAATTTATTGTTAAATTGAAATGATATTACCATACAACTCAGCCCAAATAGCTTGATAAGGAAGCTTATAAAATTCATTTTTTAGAGGTATTAAATTTTCGATATTTACATTTCTTGTATTTCCATAATCACAGTAATACACTTTAGCAATTTTTTTATCTATTATGTTTGTAACATATGCCCTACAAGTTGAAAATTTTTCTATTTACATGTACACTTTTCATTTAATATTAATACTTTTGTAATTTGAGTGTGTATTTATGTACTCACCGATACCATTGTTGATCATTACATTTAGTAGCATATAACTGTCCAATTCGAATAGACTCATATGTTAATTTTGGCCCTTTATAAGAATCACAACTTTTTGATAATTCAAATACCATTTTCTAAAAAGAATCATATGTATTAAATAATTTCAAATAACAGTTATTAAATTTTCGAATATATTAAAATAGTATTTTTTGTTACAAAGACATAATACAATGTATTACACTTATTTTACGCGTGGTATGAATAAAATCTTAGTTTATGCACACTACGTGAAATATAATGCTATACTATAATAATTACGTAATTTACTCACTATACAAAAATATATTTAAAATGTTTGCTTACCGGAATTTCTAATGATCTGTCACGAAGCAGTTGTACTGCAAAACATGATGGATTATTTGCCATTACAACGTGAACATCAAAGAAACTATCATTAGGAACATTTGGAGATCTTAACAATGAGCTTAAATTTAATTTCCTATTATTAATTTCTAAAGATTCGACCTTTTTTTTCTCAGCAATCCTTAACCTGATAGTAGACTTTATGAATTATAAGAATTAATAAATAAAAGATAAGTATTTATGAATGAAACTGACCTTTCACTTAACTTCAATAAGAAAGTATCATCATCAGAACTAGAGTTATCTTCATTAGTTTGATCAGATAATTTAATCGCAGAATATTCAATGTTATGACTTTTAACATAAAGTTGGTATTCATTTAGGAGTAAATCATTCACAAAAACGAATGAATCATTTGCTTTTCTAAATAGTTGCACTACTGGAACATTGTTGTTAACTGATCCTAATTTTATAAACTTAACATGCAGAGATTCTTCATTAAAAACCCATTGTGGTAATTGATTCAACACTTTTGGATAATGTATTTCAGAAACTTGATCCAAATGTACTTCAATAGACTAAAAGACAAAGTACATTTGAATATTAAAATTTGAGTAAAATCATAAACAGTTTAAGTATAGATTAACAATTATATTTTATAAACATTAAATATCTTACTTGATCAGGATACTTTGCTAAAACATTATTCAGTTTTTCAATCAAGATGAAATCTTCTCGTTTTATTATTACAGTTGATCCAATATCAATTAAAATGACTCTAACTTCATAATCATTGATGAATTGTAAAATACGTGCCCGGTACCAATTTCTATCTACTTGATTTTTAACTAAATATGTTTTATTTGCATCAAATCGTATAACCATTTGACGTTTGAAATTTTCATCACAAATATATTTTTGAGAGAATTCTTTCATCAATTTTTCAAAATACAATGAACTTGTTGAATCAAGCTTTAAATAGACTGAAGTGTCAGTAATGTGTGAAACCTTTACCTGGACTAATTTATCCTGAAATTTTGATTTTTTTAATCATTATTAGAATGTTTTCTAGAATTCTTAATCTTAATTTTAATATAGCAAATATTGTTGTGTGTATAATAAGAACTTTTAAGTATTCAACATACCAGTTCAATATATGTATAAGGATTTAGAACTGTTTTAATCATTTGGCTCATAACTAAATCATTTACATTTATAATTTCTTCATTTTTTTGAAGATATAACTGAACTGTTAAACAGTCATTTTCATTTTGCAATCCCGAATTTACTTTTACAAAAATATTTTCATCAATCAATATATCATTTAAAATCTTATGTACAGCATTACAATCTGAAAAAATTTCTAAGCCTGACATAGACATTTTAATAGCTTGTGCAGGAAGAGAACAGAAATTCTCATGAAGCCGATGTAATGATGTTTTAGAAACCTCGTCTTTATCACCACGATCAATGAATAATACAGTAGCAGTAGAATCGTGACATTTTAAACACTTTACTCTGTGCCATGATCCATCTAGCACTGCATAGAATTCACCTTCTTCTATTGGAGAATCATAAAATGATTCCATTTCATCAGCTAATTTTTCAACTTTTTCCTTAAAATCAAAAGTAGTGATTATAATTTTGAAAAATATAAAACATTAAATTTGTTAAAATAATTTCATTTTTTTATGCATTATTTCACTTATTAATTTTAAAATAAAAAAATTTTTTTTACATACAAAATGATCTTCATCTATTATTGCACCATATATTTCTGTCAAAGTTTGACAACTGAATACATTAATCCAAAATTCTTTATTTATGTTTGTAAAATTCAAGCTTTTAGGCTTTTGTTGATGAAAAATTCCATTTTGCAGTCCATTTTGATCAATAGTATTTATTTTTGCTGTATCACTTTTCTGCTTCACATCAAACTTAACTGAATTTAATACTCCTTTTGGTAGAGTTTCATTATATTTTTCTTCATATAGTTTATTTGCAATTTCTTTGAATTCTAAATTTATGTAACTATTAGCCAATTCTACAACTCTTTGAATAATTTGATTTTCATTTAAAGCAGCAATATTATTTTTAGTATCTGTTTTCTTAATGATTGAAATATTGTCAAAAATAGGAATATTTTTGGTAGCAGATTCAGTTTTTGTAGTTGATTTTGGACATAATGCACCAGAGTTGTCACCTGTATTTCTCCTATGAGGAGGTATATAAGGTAATCTGATATTTCTTTTATTTGGAGTTGAACTTGAAAATTTTTTTTCAGTTTCTTTTTTAGCGGGCTATAAAATAGAAAAATACAATTTATAAAACGTTAATTATCTTCTTTATAATTAAATATAAATTTATACTGATAAAATGAATTATTTAATGAACAAATTTTTAAACATTTAAAAGTTTTGATTGAATTTATTCTTCAATTTTCACTTTACTATTTATTAAAATTTAATATTAATTAGTATTTCATTTTAATATTAAGATAATTTGATCCCCCATCTTACTTCCTACTCTTTTACCAAATTTATAAAAATCCATTTTGATTTGAATTTCAACAAAATATCTTTTTAGTAGTACCTATCTTTCTTTGAACTAAATATTCAATAAGAAAATATAAAATTGGTAATTATAAAAATTTCAGATTACTGCAACTTAATTATTTATAAAAAAATATTACCAAAATTAGACTGACAGGAGAAGGTGTAATAACTCTATCCATTTTTATCTAGAAAAGATATTGAAGAAATAAAATAAATTATTTGTACATATAGAAAATATTTTTATATATATATATATCAAATATAAACACCTACTTCAATATTGATTTTATCTAATAAAAATTTTATTTAAAAAAAAATCGGGTATCTTTATTAAAATCAACAAAAATCAAGGAAAAATAAATTTTTGAATACTACGTATTATCATTAAATACATCAAGAAAAAATCAACGTAAAATAAGTTTTCGAATATTTATCTGCATAAGCAGTTATCTACTCGTAAACAAACGTTTGACGAAAGAAAACAAAAGCTCTAGGTATGCATCCATTGCTTCGCAAGGGAAGAAAAACAAACACGCGGCTCGAAGGGTCAAAGAATCGTGCCATCAAAGAATCTAATAAAAACAATCTTTATAGAGTTCTTAAAACAGATTTTACAATTTCTAAAATACATAAACCGAAAAAGTTTACTGTACACAAAAATACTTAATGCGTTTGCGATTTATGGATTACCGAGAAATGAAACAAAAAATGTTTCGCGAATTCACCTACCTTTGATTTTTCTTCATTTAACAGCAAATTTATCTTTAATATCAATGAAACTTTACTACTACGATTACTAAAAAAATCTTGCTGTTTTTAAAAAAACGTCCGTTATCGTTCGGCAGTCTTTTCGGCAAAAGGACAAAAGGGAATTCGTATATCGTACTTGTGTGCCTGCACACTGCCACCTGTAGAATTCAAACTACTGTAAAAACAAAGCAAGCTCTTCCTTTGTCTGGTGTAGTACGGCTTCACGAAACCACTACGGCTAATGTAAAGTTGAACCGGCACTTCACCAGAGCAGTTTATAAAAAGACAAGAATATAAACTAACCTGACCATGTTGCCCGGCATATACCTAAATACTCAGGCACGGTATATAACAAAAAATAGTATAGAAACATTCTTGCGGGTTTTCCGCTTGTAAGTAGACTTTTATCATTCCATGAAAATATTTTGTCGGTAAACGGGCTCACTTTATACGTTTGTATAGAAACGCACTTGCTTTATATGTTGGAATAGAATAGCTTTAATAAAATAATTAAAAATGTGCGAAGTTTTTGTGCTTTTCGAGGGATACTCGACGCAAATTGACGATGTCACCATGGATGCAAATTGCAGTTGCACTTTGATTAAAACGCCAGAGAAAAATATTATCGTTGACACAATGACTGCCTGGGATAAACAAGATATTATTAAAGGTAAATGATTTTTTTTTGTCTGCTTGGTTTAACACTAGTTTTTTGTTTATTATTGTTATTCCAATTTATTGATAAAGCATAAATATATTAACATGTTTAGAACAAAAATAATCTGAAGTGATTTTGAAAAAAAATATCAATATCAAAAGAATTTTATCAAGTTAATAATTTTATTTATTCACTAAACAAAAGTCTTGTAAAATGTGTAATTTGTTAAAAAGAGTAGGAGTCATTGATGACTCATTTCATTTGTAAAAATTAAATGTAAATGGTATAAAAGTACACTGCATCAGAAGTAAAACAATTATTTTTGTTGACCATGGAAATAATTTTCAAAATTTGTTTTTGATAAAAAACTTATTCTTTTGTTTAAAATTATCTGTTATTAGATAATTCTATTACTAAATCTTTTTAAAAACTTTATTTCAACTTGTATTTCATTAATGATATCAATTTGTATTTTTTTAGCCTTAGCCAAACATGGTTTGCAACCAGAAAATATAAATTATGTTGTATGTTCACATAGCCATGCTGACCACATAGGAAATAATAACTTATTTTTAGAAGCTGATGAACATATAGTTGGTTTTACTGTTCATCATAATGCTTTATTTCATGAAAGAAATATAAAAAATTGTATGTATCAAAGAATATTAATCATGATAAGAATAGAATTACATAAAAATTATTATGCATTACAGGTGATTATAAACTTTGCAAAGGAGTTAGAGTAACAGCAACACCTGGTCATACAGCAGATGATGTAACTGTTGTCGTTAGTGGAAAATTCAATGAAGAAGAAGTTACTATTGCAATAACAGGTTTTGATTTTGATACAATATTATTTTTCTGCAGAAAGTATTGCTATAAATTTTATTTTACAAGTTCTTAAAAAAAAAAAGTCCTATTTTTGTCTCATTTTTTGTCAATAATAGATTTAATTTTCAGATAAAATAAATACATATAATCTAAATATTTGAAAGAATTATATTTTCTAAAATTGTTTATTTCTTCATATTGTTTATATAATTTTATTAATAAATTGACTTCTTTTAGGTGATTTATTTGAAAAAGAAGAAGATCTTACTGATCCTTCAATATGGATGAATCTTGGAACACCAGATCTTCGAAGTGTACAAGCATTATCTCGTTGTAAAATTGCAAATGAAACAGATATTATTATACCTGGGCATGGTCCACCTTTTCGTGTAACTGAAAAAATTAGGCAACAACTTGCTAAGCAGCTTGAAGAAATCAAATCAAATCAGCAATGAGAACTTCATTTTTATATAATTAAATATATAGTGGATTGCACTGTTCAGTATTAAGATAAAAAATGTGGCCTTGAGACTTATTTATAAGAGATTTTACTTGAAAAAATGAAAGGATATTAAAAATATTGATATTTATATTTTTAATTTTTTGCTTATGATGATTTTAAAATATATGTAGCTTTATATATGATTAATTTTTTTCTTCTGATTTATTTACAAACAAATAATCTATTATTAAAGTTAATTTGAAACTATCATATTTTATATTTAGAATGTGTTTTTAAACAGATTTTTATTATTTAGGATATATTAACTTTTGTACAGTAGAAAAGGTTTATAAATAAAAATGTATACTCAGTTGAGTAAAAGTATTTTTACAAAGTTTTTATTAAACACCGCATCGTGTATTACATATCACAACATTACCGTTAATTAAATAGTTACGATATAACTATTATGTGTTAGTGTTGGATGTAGAAACAGACATTTAGTTAAGGACTTTTTACCTCTACACCGCAAAAAACAAAAAAGAAAAAGAAAACTTGAAAAGGAAATCAATTTACATCGCAAATATACATTATTACATACGCTCTAGCTGAAATATCGACAGAGCAACTCTAACAAACTTGTGAATATACACTGTGATAATTTTTTTGTCGGTATCTTCTTTGCTCTTTAAAATAATTTTACAAGAGCACATTCACAGCCAAACTCTAAATAAAATATCTATACGAGATTCACCTTCAGAGGCGAACAAAAATAAAGCAACTCTATTAGGTTATTATAATTAGTTACACGCTCGTGTATAACGAAGAATCATCGCTAGCGCTTTTTCCTTTTTAATATCTTTTCTTCCGCTCATGTTTTACTTTCATAACTATTTCATATATTTCACTTCTCCAAGTCGTACTTCACTTGACCTGGCTGTTTTATATATTATACATATATATTCTTAAAAAATACACGCATGCATACGGTTGATTCAGACCCGATGATGCCAAAGATCCCTCTAATGCTCTTCCTTGCTTTACTTCTTTTTTTTTCGAATCCAGGCTCCTCTTTGAATGTGTCTAGTATCTTAAAAATGTATCTACCAGCATTGCTAATATGGTAATGCTCGTCTTTTTATCTTCAAATATTGTGTTTGCAGTTGAAATAATCTTATTATGAATAATGATTAAAAAAAAAATGAGTTTATAAAAACTTTCTCAAATATAACTTGCGTTTCCTTTACATCGTTTTACTTACATTATAAATCGCATATCATATCATTCCGTTGTGAAAACATTGTTTTCACTGTGACTTTCGTATGTTGAAACACATCTAAATCGATTATGCGCACAACGACGTACATTTTCTAGTTAAGGGATTTTATGGTACGAAGATGCCGGCTAGAATAATTACTACAAAATTAGAAGTGGCAAATATAATTTTTTGATTAACAATTTTTAGTTTTTTTATCAGGTTTATTAGCGACTGAATCACAATAATTACACCAAAATTCGAGCCGCTCATAAAACAATTAATGAGCTGAAAATATTTTAAATTCACTTTTGATACATACAGCCGACATCTTGAACATTAAAATGAAAAAGCTAGGAGCGAATGGACATAATGGCCAAATATATATTACAAAATTTATATATAATATATAACTATTATGCTTACAAATGTCTGCCTAATAAGCCTGGCAGGGCGACGCGTGTATGCTGCGGTAGTGGTCCCGGACCAACCCCTCCTGTCACAGTTCCCAGCTGTCCCGCCGAAATAATACAAAGTACATTTATCAACAAAGTAATGTCAAGGGCTGTAATTTCGATGAACAGTAAGAATTTTTTGCTTTGTGCGACACTTATGCTTGATCAATTAAACAATGGCTTACGTTTATGACGAGTACTCGAAATTTTATTCATATACAAGAATTTTTTTGAAATAGCGAAAGTTACTTCATCACGCTAACACTATTGTAATAATATCAAATGTTTTTTATTTAAAATAGATCAATTTATTAGTTATTGTCGTTATATTATAAAACTTGTGAAAATAACAAAGTATTTTCTAACAAAAGACTTCTAAATAATGACTAACTTGCAGACTTAGATGCGCGAATTGTATTATAGTTTCGAAATATCTCTTCACACTATTATGCTTTGTGTTTTATAACTATTTTTAATTATTTTTAATTTTTACGTGTATTCGTATACAATTCCTACATTAAAAAGAAAACTATTCTTTTCTTTACTGTCATTTAAAATTGAATATCTATTAATATTTAAAATTGATTTATCATATAGTCATAGACACATTATTTTTCAATTCGCAAATTTCAAAAAATCTCAGATAATCTCTTACAATAGATAAGAAGTAACTTTCCAATTACGTCGACTGTACTGAGAGTAATTCTATACTGCATAGAGAAATATTACGTAATATTTTATGAAAAGAAAGTAGGAAGCTGGCAACTTTCAGCCTGTCGGAACAGGATAATACTGATCGACTCTACACTCAATGACAATTATTTGGATTGTCGCATTTAAAGAATATTTATGAATAAATAAATATTGCACGTAGTAACATTTATATACTTATAGATGGTTTAACTTTTTTCTTTAACAGCGGTGACTCGCCGAATAAGTGCTTGACGAGAAGATTTAAATAAAAAAGAAATTATTCCATTAAATAAAAGGGATTATAATAAAGAAAACTCGATTTTAAGGAAAAAATAAAATTTTACAAAGAAAGACATTTCTTCAGGGGAAGAAATTGCATTTAAGTATTAACAACTTAAAGTGGCAATGCAAATTTGCAAACGTGCATCGATGATTCTATATAAATCATATATGTAAAAGAACAAAATATTATCAGTGCACAAAGGAGCACGTTATTATAAATGGTGTAAAAAAAAGAATAATAGTGAGCTCACACAAGACAATATCAAACGCAATCCGCTGAAAGAATTTTTTTTTGAACTTAGACAAAAGACCTTGGATTATACGTGTGACCGGTTTGGGATGCCTCTGTGTGTCTGTGAAGAAATAACATTAAAAAAATAAATTACACAAATCAGAAAAGAAAATTTTTTGAGCGGAAAAGAGCAGAAAGTTAATAGAAGAGAGGGTGAAATAGTTGAGTTAGAGAGAACGATGTTGAGAACTGCGTGGCATGCTGGCTCGGAACTCATTTAATGCAAACTAAAGGGACGAACTACAGGAGAGTGCTTAATTTATGAAAAACTATATTAGTCACGCTAATAAGAAAATCTCGCGAAATGCTTTTAAGACATGAGTAGTTTATAGGGCATTAAAAAATAAGAAATATGTATTTTTTCGACCGTAAAATGTTTTTAACCCTTAGAGGGCCGGGATGACGACTTGAGGTGTCGTACCAATGACTCGCCTACATGGCAATAGTTTGATCAAAAGCGGGGGACCTTTTTCCTCATTTCTATGCAGATACTGACATCTCAAATCCCGGCCCTTTAAGGGTTAAGGCGTGAAAATGAATGCTAAAATTCACTAAAACGATTTTTTGAAATATCTCGAAACCGATTTAAAATTTACTATGAAATCAAATCCAAATTACTTTTATAAAACAGTTGTAGTATGAGCAAGAATTTTATTTTTTCAATTTGCATCCCTTAACAAAAAAAATTTTAAATATAATTCTTTTTAATTTAAATAAATCTTTTTTAAAACCCCCTATACCTACAAGAAAGAAAATTCAAAATTAAAATTAGGATGTTTCAGTTTTACGTTTAAAAAATTAATTTTTTGAGTTGAAATAATTTAATTTTAAATTATTTATTTTACAAAAATTTTAGATTTTTATTTTTTATCATATGATAATTTTCCTATTTTGTGCTAAGTTATTACACGAAAAGCAAATTGGCTTAAATTGATTCACTGAATTTACGATTTCTTTATTAAATTCTTACAATTTTCAGAATATGAGACGTAGCAAAAATGTTATTAGATTCATCATTATATACTCCAGTAGTGCTGATATCAGTTTCCATATTTATTAAATCCATTGCTATAATTTTTGCATTTCAGCTGAATGCATTGAATCAGAGTTAAAATATTTAATATATAAAAGCAGTATTTAACGTATATATATATTTTAACTTATAAAGAAAATGTATTAATTTTTACAAAACTTACGTACTTTAATTTAGTAATACATTTTTATTTTACTCTTAATATTTTCGTAAGAAAAAATATTATATAAAAATTACTATGTTCTGAATTTACATAAAAAACACATTTTTCTTTTGTAAATAGATAAGTAATCCAAAAAATAAAAATTATGTTTATACTATAACCTTTCTATGACAAAATTATTTAGTATTGATTTCATTGTAAAATTTAAAATCGCTTTTGAGAAATTAAAAATATTATGCGATACTCGTATCATAAGTTGTCCATATCAAGATGTTTAGCACCCGAGCGTATATAACGAGATAAAGCACGCGCAGTGTTATAAAGGACTACTTATGCTTCTTTCACCATAAATTTATTATATATTATGGAGTCAACTTTAAGGTTCATTTTTTCCATTTAAAACGTTTTACGGCTAATTAAAAAAATATATGTCCTTTATTTTTCCATGTCCTACAACGAATTCAAATTTCAAGAAAATCGGAAACGGATATCTATATAGCAAGGTTTTTTTGTAAGATTTTACTATTTATACAATTGTTATAAATGCCGCAAAATAATACGTAGAGAAAACTATTTGTAACACTTCTAAATCACTATTTACATCCTCAAGCTTAATACTTCAGGATAGTATAATGTAATAGAAATATGTAAAAACAACAAATTACTTATTTAGATTTTTAGGGACTAAATATCTCAACACATGAATATACTTATTTGAATAATTATAATTAAGGCACTAAATATCTATTTAATATTATAAAGTATACGACAAAATATTAATTTTATTTTTTTTTAAATAAGAATTATTGATTTCAAATTTTTACTTAAAAAGTTACCATAAAGAAAAAAATAATTGTTTTATTTTCTACTACTGTATTTTAAGCTATATTATGTTTATGAATTATAGGATATAGTATTAGTTAATATTAATTTGATAAAGTTTTTACTACACTATCCTGTCAGTAAAAGCTCGAGTGTTCGAATAGCCAAAATTATAGCTATTTGTATCTTTGGAACCTTTCATAAGTAACATAATTTCATCGTTTTCGTTAATCAAAAATTACTAACAAATTACTAAGCAAACTAATAATACAACAAACTAAAAATTTCTGTAGTAACACTATAGAAACTCGGTGTATTTGACGTACATTATCGAGCCCAGCTTAACAACGGATCCTTTGGGGTCTCATGCAGAAGCGTTTGTAAATCGCTCTATTAAAAAGATTAAAGAAACAGACTTACTATCTAAAAGAAAAATACAATTATACAGTGTATAGCAATAATAAACTAGTAATAATGAAAATAATATGATATAGTCACAGTGATAAATTAAATAAAAAACTAAGAAATAAAATTTACACAAGCCACCACTCTGTCGACGTAATGTGGTTAATGCTGTTAAAAGGATTGATACTGAAACTTAATAAGTTAAAGAAGAAACTAATAAGAGAAAATTATGCTTAATGTTTAGTTAGTATCTCATGCGAGATAATTCCTTTTCATATTATTTCAAAATATTTTTATATACTTTTATGAAATTTGAATATCTGTTTTACCGACACAAAAAACTTTAGTTTGAAACCTATTATCCTAACATACCGATCATAACGATATTACTGTTAAAATGTTTTTAATACCAATAAAAGACTTTTTATCTTGGCATTTATGAGAACAAATATATTTAATATTTAACGTTCCCTAAATGTTTATATCGCACATAAATACTTTTCGTCTTTCACACTATTATTATTGAAGTTATAATTTAATTTATAATAAAATAATTATAAAACTAATGAATTTTATAAAATGAAAAAATAAATCTGTCGGTAAACCAGAAACTTTCTCATTATGTTATGTTACGTTATTCGTAGTTGTCGACAGTCCGCTGGCACTAAGTACAAAAATTATAACTATTATTAAACATCTACATAGAAATAGGCAAAATCTTTTAGAAAGATCATTTAAAAATCGTCAAAATTAGCAAAATTGATCTATTATATAATTTTTTAAATATTAAAATACTAATAATTGCAGATTTCACCTGTCTCATTAGTTTACAACTCGCAACAAGATAATTTTTTATTTTCGCGACATACGTATTTTTGTATTAAAAAACAGTCATTATTATTGGATTTATAAGGTTCGCAATGGAATATATCCCTCAGCTCCCATGATTTTGAGGTCTTCATCATCGTCATCAATTCTTTTATTCTAAAAAAAACCGATTTGGACACGTCATGAAATGTATACTTTTATATGTACAATTATTGATGTTTTTAGACGAAACAATAAGCATAAAAATTTGAAAGCCAGTATAAAAATATTCGAGCATTATTTTTATTATATATTCTCCCTATTAGACATTAAACATAATTTTCAAGTTTCATAACAGGGTTATTATTGAGATTAGTTAGACATATTAAAATTAATATAATTATATTGTTTATAAAACATGCACTAGCAAATATTTCAAATAAAAACAAAAAACTTATGATAATTGGTAACTCATAAAATACTGAAAGTATTATAATATCTTTCACAAACTGAGCCAAACTAAATAAAGTATTTCAAAATATATTATAAAGAATCAGAAATATGCTCAATTGGTAATAGATAAAAACATGCAAAAAGTTATTCAAATAAATATTAATGAATACTTTATAACTGCAAGCATAATATCTCAAAATCACTCTTTATATATACTTTTAAGGGATTGTAAAGATTATTATATATTTTAATGACTCTTTGCACTCTAGTTTCAGTTTACGTCACACCACTAACATTCGCATCATTAAAACTGCAATAAAAGAAAAAATAGATTGTCATGCATGCTTTTAATTCAACGCCATCATTGATTAAACAAGTCATTTTCTCACTGTTAAAACTCGATAGTTTACATTCCCTTGAAAACTCCGTTCATGCAATTCATATAATATCTTATTTCACAGCAAAAAAAAAGTCTACTGCAGACTCAATGTTTAATCTTTGAAAAGCTTGAGGAATAATATCGATTAATAGTGGTGTTAAATAATTAGTATGGTAAAAATTTTTGTTACCCGTCTTGTACAATTTTACAATAGAAGATTATTTAGTGCGCACATTCGTCATACACCTCTTCGTAAGTTAATGCTCGATATATTATATTTATACGTATAAGTTTTTTCACGTTAAACGTGCGATCGGAAATTTTATGACCACTTTTATTTGTTTATAAACAAAGTTTAATGTAAGAGTAAAGTAAATATATTTACTACGTAGTAAAGTTTATCTTTCGACGTTTACGTAAAGAATGCTAATGGATTGCGTGGTGTTGAATTTCTTTCGTACAATTAACATAAAAAACCGTACATATAAATATATATATTATATTAAAAATTATAAAGGAAACCTTATAGATTTTTCGTACAATTACGTTAGACTCGAACATTAACGAGTAGTGTCACGCACCGATACATATTTACAAATTTATTTTTCATCACAGTTAGAATCGTTGAACACGGATACGCACAAGCACTTTTCTCTTGAATACAAATTTTTTGCTTTACCCAAGTTTTTTTTTAAGACTACCAGCGAAATCGCGTATTTCTCTGCGTGTATCTTTGGCATGTCATGAACATCCTTCCAGAAACGTATTCTAACCGAACGGTTTCGAAAATTTTTGAATAATCATATTTCGATTTTACTTAACGGCATTTTTAAGAAATAATTTTGGCGAGAATACTTACTGGAGAATACATATTGGAAAGAAAATATCTAAGTATTAATATATTAAGTTATTAGTTTTAACATGTATTTGAATCAAAAACTTTGCACGAAGAACAATTTGTTGATTTCTTTCGCGCAAAATTAAATATTTTAAGCTCAGAGTTGGACAACGTTTGAATTGGTTTAAAAGATTTTTTTTTTAATTACAAAATTAAAATAAACAAAAATTATTTGAGAAGCAGAAAAATAACAATGTTATTATTATTTTACTCAGCATTACATAGCACAATAAATATAATAAAATTACTTTAAAGTGCCTCAATTTACATACACCGTATTAGTAAAATTTATTATTTTAATAGAGTTAAAAGATGTTTAATTCATGCAGCTATATTTTTTTGCTAGACATTAGTAAATTAAGACATTTTAAAATATATTTTATATAATGATACAATGACTAGTTGCCGTAGAAATTTCTAAATTTCCTTTAAATCAATAATAATTAAGCAATGTATACCAATTAGATTTGTATATAAAAGCTTTTAAGATTTTAAACAATATTGCTAGTTTTATTGAATTTTCGATTAATTATTACCAATAGAAAAATATGTAATATAATATTTATTATATACTGGTAAAACTAATATTTGGTCTTTTTAAGTAAAAAGTACAATATTTCATTCAATTTAGTAGATACAAAAAAATGAAATTCTAAAAAATATCTTGATTATAAAATAGAAGCTAAAAATATATTGATAAAGTTTAGATAAATAATAATCGAAAATTAACGAGCCCAACTCTGATTACATTGATTAAGGCTAAAATATACAGCCACATTAGTAAAGAAATGCATTCAACAAGGAGATAAATAAATAAACGTTGGGTTAGTGGCATACAATGGGCAAGTTTTGTGATAAAGGTTAAAAAAATTCGCATGAAGGTATAGTAGTAAAAAACATCAGGATCAGTCCGTTAAAAAAGATGAAGAAAAATCAGTTGTTAAAAGCAAAGTTCCCCAGCTTGCAAAGTGTTAAGTATCGTAAATATTCTTTTTTTTTTTAATTTAGTAATTTATCGCCTGTTAAGGTTGAGAATCACGTAGGGCTCGTCCCTATTGGTAGGTTCCGTGCCGTTAGGCTGATAACACGGATTTACTGTATAGTTCAGACTAGGTTGATGATAACTCACCGGTTGGCTGCTTGTTCTTCGCCTCTCGACTTCTTGATCATCCAGGCAGAGGTCCGAATCTGAATCAATCTTATGACCCATGTCATCCTTATTAAAAGCAAGTTTTCAAAGCGTCAAATTTCAAGCAAGTCACACAGAACGCAGATTAAGAACGAACTTTTTCAATCACTTTTTCTCATTATGTATTTTTAAATATTCTTAAATTTTAAATATTTTTAAAATATTCCTGATATTTGATATAGATAATTGAACTATAATGTTATCACATGTGTGCTTTAAATACTGCCTAGATTAATAAATAGAGGAGAGCGGGGCAGGTAGCAGGGGTGGGTAAGTTGACACACTATCAATAACTTGTTGTAAACACGGTAATGCGCCACGGCTTAGTCGTCATATAGACACTATGTAAGGTGACGAATATTTTCAGTGAGTCTCGGAGATTAAGCTGTAAATAGCCAGAATTTAGGTAAGTTTATTTATTCTGATATACCTATAGTAAAATTTTAAAATTTTTTTTTATACTTGATTTATTCCATTAAGGTAAATTAAAAAAAAAATAATGAATAGTCTGTCTTGAAGAGGGCCATGAGGGCTTTTCAAACACGTATTAATTATTTTAAAGAAAAAATGAAATCGTACTTTTTTGTTTTCGTTGGGGCACATTGACACAATTTTTTCGGGGTAAGTTGACA
>UELX01001467.1:0-43581 GCA_900480035.1 Eupelmus urozonus | reverse complement strand
CATCAATTCTATCTCCTTTTCTACCAGCCTCTTAATTGCAAAAGTTACAAATTCTATAATCACAAATTAAATATACAAACGTAAGAAAATTAAAATTTTATTAATTTTTGAAAGATGGGAACTATGGAAATAAGATTGATTATTTACACATTAATGGTATATCGAAAATAGCTAGGTCTGTGATATGAAAACTTGTAAAGAGATTAAAAATATCATATCTAAGATTTGATGGATATTTTGATTTATCTTATAAAAATGAAGCATCTCGAGGAAGGCCAGATTTTCCTCTAGCGTCCAATCACCCCTCGAAAAGATCATTCTCCGGACTCTAATAACATTTTTACTCGTTAAGCTGGCCCGTCCGCATGCTCGTGCGCGTGGAATTCTCTCTTGTCCGTTCTCTTTTCCTCTCCTCGCTACAAAGTACATACATCGAATCTCTCTTTCTCTTGGAGCGGGGGAGGATATATCAGAGGCAGAGAGAGAGAGAGAGAGAGAGAGAGAACGGGAGGCGATCGAGGAGAACGCGCGCTTGGCGTATGAGTAGATCGCGGCGTGGGGGGACGGGTCAAGTCTACATAGGTACACACAGTGGGAGAGTGAGCAAGAGAGAACTGCGCTTGGTCCGAGATGGACTTGGGTGTTCGATTGGTCAGATAGGGTGCGCATGAGCCGTTGGCTGGCTAGATACTGAGGTAGGGATGAGAAACGACGAGGCACTCGCGTACAACCTGCAATATAACCTGAAGAAAGGCCCCGCGCTCGCGCGATCGGAGTCAGGTCACGTAATGTTCCTCTCTCTCCCGGAGCGAGAGCGCGCGCGCTCGCCTCGGAGCTTCTACTTTATAACTTCTATTAATCCTTTATCAGAGCCCTCCCCCCAACCCACCCTCCAGCCGGAAACTTCCCGGGCGAGCGAAGACCCGGGTTCTAATGAAAAATCCCTACTCGCTCGCTCTCTCTCTCTCTCTCTCTCCCTGTGTGCGTCTAGCTATATATATATACGTGTACGTGTGTGTATAGGCGTGTTCACGATCGAGCTATCCGCTGCACGTTCCGTAGCAGTAGCAGCAGTGCTGAAATCCATATCATCCTGCTCACTCCCTCCCGCTACCCTCTCTCCTTCTCTTTTCCGCCTCTGTACGCTCTTGCTTCTTCTTTTTCCGAAGAGGCTCTTCCCAAACTTTATTTCCAAATAATAGAAGATCTCGAGGAGTTGAGGCCAAGCGCGGTTTGTTCGAGTTGCTGCTTCTGGCTTGGCTCCCACAGATCGGCAAGATAAGAGATTCGTGAATAAAATAAATGCCTAAGTTTCTTAATAATTTCGACGCTTTCTTTAAACCTGTGCTCGCTTACTTTAACCCTTCAAATTCAAAACTTATCTTATTATTGTATTATGATTATGTATTATCGGCCAGGGTTTATAAATAATTTTATTAACATAGTAAGAAATGTATAGATAAAATTTTAATAACTCATTTTACTCAAACAATTTTATTATTCATTTGTTTGTATACGCTTTTGATGTTCTGTTAGAGAACTACCCATGTAACACTAGTAACAATCTAAGTATAGGCGATGAAAGAATCTGTATAGACCATAAACCAAAAAATTAGAATTCTAATTTACGAAAAACGAGTTCGGATATATTACTGTCCTAGTCAATTATTTTTATTCAAAAGTAAAAGTTGTATTTCTCCCCTAAATTTTAGGAAGAATCTAAAATTGTATTCAATAAAAAAAGAAAAAATGTTTCACTAAATTTTGAGAAAACTTTGACTTGCGAAAATAATAGAAGTTAATTACAATTTTTTATAAGTAAAAGTTTTTTCAAAATCTAGTGAAAATTGTTATTTTTTTATAAAATAGAATCGTTTACTTGTCTTGAATTCGAAGGGAACAACTGTTAATTGGTTTTTTTTTTTAATTCATTATTTATAGCGAAAGCATTAATTAAGCAAGGACAGCTATCTTCTCTTAATAAAATTAAGTTAAAACAATAATTTAAATATATAAATCAAATTATTTATGCTACTTTAAAACGATTGTAATTTCACTTCTCTTTTATTTTAATATTTATGGTGAAATGCAACTATTAATAATAGTTGACGTTAAATATGTACAGGAAACGTTGAGCGATGTTTGTAAGTCCACAGTAGAAGTAGTCATTTAATTATCAGCAAAAGCATAGATGCCATTACTGCGTTTAGTTAGTGCATATTTGGAATAGTAAATCGAATTTCAAAGTGTCGCTTAAATTTCCCAAATGGCACTGACAGTTTGCATGTGTACTGTTTTTTGGTACTTGATATGTGGCCAGATCTACTGATACAAGTAATCGATGAAAATTCCAAAAAGCTTGTTTACGAATATCTCATTGTACCTTTTAAATATTTGAATGTAATAGCCAATTAATACTTGTGTATTTATATATAGAAGAACAAGTTAGCTTGAACTCCATCGCATGATTTGTACAAAAGGGCCGAAATGGAAAATATACACTTGGCACAACAGGCACTATTCAAGTGTGAAAATGCGGGGGTCTATAGAAGAAAAAGAACAAGAAGCAGCTCCGGACACGCTCATCGACGCTGAGGGGAGGAAGGTATCACTTTTCGGATGACGAATCGGATTAATAGCAGGACGAGCGCTTGGATCTGAAAATTCAACGCTGGTGTATGCGCGCGTTGGACACTGTTCCCGCTCTCTCTCTCTCTATCTCTCCCTTTCCCGATCCAATCTCCTGGAAAATGAACAGAGAAGCCGTCACCGCGACATCTGCGCTAATTTCACACCGAGCTGACTGCAGCAGCATCAGCGCGCGGGGGTCCCGCTGTAACAGCACTGCGTTTTGCTGTCCACGCACGACGCGTGTCTGCTTTTTTCTCGCCTCTTTTATTACCCCTCGAGTATTTTACTTGTACAAGGGTGCCGCCGCCGCCGCCGCCGCTGCTGCTGCTGCTGCTACTGTTCTCGTGGTGGATACTTATTTCACTTGTGTCTCTTTTTTACTTTCATTATTTTGTTTCGAAAAAGTGGATAATTGTTTAGGGTGAGGGCTGGGTATGTGCCATAGCTGGAGAGCGCTTAGCTTTTTCAGGAGATTAAAGCGTTTCTGGATTAAAGAGCCTGACGACAGCTCTTTTTTTTGTAATACGTTGAAATCGGCGTGACGACTAAATTCTTTACGAATTGCTAGATTAATTATTTTATGAGGCTTTAAGTATTTTATTTTTTTTCTTTTAGCTATTTTATTCTAGCATTGTTTGATGATTTTTTGTTTATACAGTAGAATAAAGTGTACATTGACTGACTTTTATAATATTTTAATATTTTTAAAACAATAATCGATTACTTTGATTAGTCACATTTTAAGCGAGTTATATTGATCACAAAAATCATCATTTACAAAATGTAAAAGAGTAAAAGTGCTGTAAGCTGCTGTAGCCAAATGCATTTTAAAAGTAATTTATTTGTTATAATATTATTATAATGTATATCGAAAAATCTTATATTTATTAATATATAAAGCATCAAAAGAGTTTAAAAATTACCATACATATTAGTAAATGTAACTAGATTTATAGAACATTTTTTCATACTTTTAGTAAAATAACTTACACTATTGAAAAAAAAAAAAAAATAATAACTTTAGTTTAAACGAAATTATTTTAGCAGCATGCAAACGAAAAGCTCGTTGACAAGCCAAAACTGCCACCAAAAAAAAGCTGAGCCTAAAACAAAAACAAAAAAAAAAAGGAAGAAATGACAAACACGGTCGTGCAGAAAAAAACGCGTACTGCGTAGAGCCGAGAGAGAGAGAGAGAGAGAGCCGGTGGAAAAAAATGTCGGGCTCCCGGTAGGCGAAAACGATATCGGCGAAGCCGTCATTCGCGACAGAGCGCAGAGAGCATCAGAGCGGCTTTCTCGTACACGCAGCCGGCCGCGCGATATTAAATCACTTTCCGGGCGCTGGAGCTCGCTGCAGCAGCAGCACTAGCAGCAGCACTGATATATAGTCGCCGGATGGGCGTACCTGGCCGTCTATATACAAGCCAGCCGCGCTCTGCAACATGGAAATCATGAAACGCTGAAACTGTGAAACTCTCTCTCTCCCTCGCTCCGGGAAGCCAATATGTTCATCTTCGACGAGGCGCGCGAGCGAGCGGGGGGCGGTCGAGCTGCGAGAGAGAGGCGAGGCGGGGGTTGCGCCGCGCGCAAACAGATCAATGCTCTGCGTTCCAATATAAACAGTATTATTGAAACAAAGCGCTGGCACGGCTGGAGAAGAGTTGCCGTAGAGCCACCGGTTTGTAGGCTTGTGCGGGGGTGTATTTTACGCCTCTATGGTAATATGTCAGTTATAAAGCTTTATGGCTTTACGTGGGAGCTTGGCTTGGATTTTTTCCCTTGCTCTCTTTTAGCTTTATCTACTAAAATTGAAACTCTAGCTCGATCATTATTAAAGCTGGAAAAATCTCATCCAAACTCTTTCAAGAAAAGTAAGAAAATGCTCGCTTCGACTTCGTATAATCGAAATACAAAAGCGAAATCGAAAGTACTTTTCCTGTCATTAACTCTAATTTATTTGAATCATGTAAAATGAAATTGATAGGAGTAGAAGGAAATTTTGCCTCTGTACCTATAGGCATCAAAGTTCAAACACCGCACTGACGCGAGTAGCTCAGGCAGAACCAGCCTATCGAGCACGGCACAATATCGCAGCAACATAACTCTTCTTCTCTTACCCATTTTCACGTCGAACAAATCGAGCTTCTCTCTTAAACCCCATCCGCCAAAAACATCAAGCGTACCCTCTTCATTGTGTATAGTTTCTTTGCTGTGGGTGCTTCAGTCGTGACTTTCTGACATTTTTTTTGACACAGTAGAATATATTTGAGTCTGTCAAATTAGAGGCATTTTCTATGTTTTGTTTGTTATATGTCTTTTGATTTGAAACGTAATATTCGTTTGAATTATGGAAAATAACACAATTGTCTGAGTTACTTAATTTTTACGTTAAAAAATATAAAAAAAATCTATATGTATGTATGAATAATAGAGTCTAATAAACAGCCGTCACTCTCCGGACAGCTGTAAAAAGTCGACAATTCCATTCCATCGCATCCGCTGCTCTCATCATTCGGAATAAACATACGGGCGGGCGCTGGTACATATGATGGACGTATCGATCGCTCGGCAAGCACACACAACTCATTTGCAAGAATGACGGACGCACGCAAAACTAATGTGAATTTCGTGCGCGCGCCCCGAGGATGATTGGCAAATTAGAGCTCGCTCGGCGCGCTGCCGAATATATTGCATTAACCGGCAGAGTGAGAGAGAGAAAGAGAGAGAGAGAGAGAGAGAGAGAGAGCGAATAAGCGAGGAGCAATCAATACCCGCGCCAGCAGCAGCCAAACGAGCCGGCACCGCCGCTCGCCGCGTTAATATTTGTCCACTCGATGAGCGAGCGTGAAAAGTGCCGCGGGTAAAGGGTTGCCAGACGAACGCCCGAACGGGGGGGTACTTGGTAAATAATAACAACGGACACCGCTCGCCGTTATGCTTGCCGGGCGTTCGGCGCGTCGGTCAACACTGCGATTCGGCTGCGATTCCAACTTGCTCTGCAGATCTCGAGTGCTTTGCAGGAGAGATGAGAATCGAAATGAGAATGCTGGATATTCTCACGGATGGATTGATGGACGGAAACTACTATCATAATAAATCTGCTCTCTTGGCTCTCACGCTTTATATGATTGCTGAGAAATTTTTCACGATTTAATATAAGAGATGAGCTAAATGGACAAACAGCGCGAGTAATAAAGAATAATTTGTTAGAGAAGCAACGGTATTATCCGATCTATTCTTGGAGGAGTAAAAGGGAGAAAAAGTCACAATGATGGCTCGGCCGCTAGGCAGACACCTATAAAAAAAGGCAAACGACTCGGGGCCTCCTCCTTCTCTTCTGGCAACAACCCTCAAGAAATACGAGAAGAATCGCTCGCTCGCACGAATATAGCTGCGCGCGGGCGTGCTCTCGCGTAATCCTAGATATAAAAGCGAAAAGGAAGCCCGTATAAGCCCCTACGCTCTCTCGGCAGTCAATATTTTGGATTGATTGTCCATAATAGCGGCTACGGGTCGCAGGCGGTCGGCGGCGGCGGCGCAGGGGCTGCCTCCTCCCCTAGGAGGAAGGATGCGCGACAGTCAGCAGCGGAGGGTCGCTCTCCCTTTTTCCTTCCTCCCGCGGCGGGCGATCAAGAAAAATGATATCGTCGGATAAAAAAAGGAAGGGACGAGCCAAGCGGATGACTCGCCGACGAATGGCAGCCCAATTGTGCCGAGGCGCTTTGCGAAAGTTTGCTTTCGCGCGAACGAGCCTGCAGCCCCCCTCCTAAGAGCGTACGTGTTCCGAGAGATATATACAAGTCCGAGGGATGCTGCTCTACGCGTCCGATCGCTACGAAAGAAGGGAAGGAAAAAGATGGCCGCGCAAAGGATTTTTATATGAGGGCAGTTTTGGCCGGCTTTTATTGGATGCCGGAGCTGGCTCTCGCGTGACTCGACGTCTCTCTGTAAGCTCGTTCACGCGGTATTATGAGAATCTTTCGGGAATAACTGCTCGCCGGCTATATGTGCTTTTTTACGGCTGCTTATGTTGCGTGTAATAAACTGCTTTTGCGACTTCGTAAATTCTTCATTTCATCAATGACAGATTTTTCTGTCCACGATTAATATAAAGAATGTTGTAATTATTGTTATAAAAGGATCAAACAAGTATTGACTTGTAAAAGTTGATATCTGACATATTACACCTAAACATGATCCCGCTCAAGCTCTCCGCACACGTCTGGAGCTAGGGCGAGCCATCCGATTGCCAAACATGCAAAAGGGTCGGTCTGGTGCAAGCGCTGTATCACCGGTCGCACGCAGACAATCCGCGCTTTGCAAGTAGAGAGCATCGCCGGCGTGCATACACAGAGCGAGCGAGCGAGCGAGCGAGAAGCCCCGTGTTTACGGCTACGTAAACGCGCACTGCAAAGCTTGCGCGCGCATTAGCGCACAGAGCCGCGCTCCTCTCTCTATCTCTCGCATTTGCATTATGGATGCAGCAGCAGCAGCAGCAGCAGCAGCAGCAGCGGCAGCGGTGGACTGTTGCCGGCTCGCTCACGCCATTTATTTATAATCAAATTCCATGTATGTACTCGATGTACACAGGAGGAGAAAGAGCCGAGCTCTCTTGGAATTTTCCGTCTTTGTCTGGAGAGGGAGGAGCCCGCGGATTCGCCGCTCGGCAGCGGCGGTGGCGGCGGCGGTCAATTTAAAAATCAATATTGACCGAGGAGCAACGCCGCCGCTAGAGGCAGCCCCGCAATCCTTTATTTATCGACGTGGATTGTGTGTTGCCTGCCCACCCACCTCCCTTTCTTTCCTTCCTCCTGCCTGCCTGCCTGCCTGCCTTCCTTCCTTCCTTCTTCCAAGGGAGAAAAAGACTTTCCTAGCTTCTTTTTGGCCTGCTGGCTTTTCCCGAGCTTTACGCCCGTGTTGTTTCAAACGCGCCTTGAATAATGCCGTCATTTTGAGCCTCTATCGCCTCTTTCCATCGCAAGCCTCGATTTTTCTTTTCTATCGCAACTCGATTTTATATTGAAGACCAAATTCTATTATGCTATTTGCAGTTTCTTTTCTATTTTTTCAAACTGTCAGCCGCATCCTAACATCTGTCAATATTTAAATCATTATTACTTTTAGAATAATGGAAAAAACAATTTTTACTCAATTTAGCTGGAAAAAATGAGGATTTACGTACTCGATACTTTAAAAAATACGATAGATATCTACTGAAAGTTTTGCATCAACAAGGAAGGGACAGGCTCAAGCCTTGTCTACGCACTGCTCGACCTGTTCTACTGCGAGGTGCATGACACGAAGCGCCTGGATCCAGGCAACTGGGCGTCCGTCCGAGCGGTCTATGTGTCATGTCGCCCCGACTAGTCAAGAGATGGCGGGAGTGACACAGCTTTGCGTCTTTCTCAACCAATATACGTATAGACATTTCGATCACGACTTGGATATAGCTTTTTTAACAATCTTCTATTATTAAAAAATTCAAACTTAAAAAAACTTTTAACTTTTTTAAATTAGAAATATTTTTAAGACGAATATTTAAAATACAATTTACCCATATTTTTAGAATTTAAAAACAATAGTTTAGAGATTATTTTAGAAGATAATCTTGTTATAAAAATTAATTTTTCATTTCGTTTTCAAAAAGTTTTACCAAGCCAGCATATCATTTTCATTATTATTACGAGAATTGAAAACGATAAACAAAATAATACGATAATATAATCGACCTAGCCAAATAGTTCTGAAAAACAAAGAAAAGCAATTTCCCAAGCAATCTTTGAAAATTCAATGCAAAAGAGCACAGGAAAACAATAAAATAGCGCACACAGTCTGTTTCCTCTTTTCTATGCGATAGTTGTACACTTTTTACGACGTGCTCATAAAAGAAAAAACATTTCTGGTATAAGATCCACAATAAAAGCAGCTCGCCACCCACACTCTTGCACATTTTAATCTCATAAATGATCAATCTCCACGATCATAGAAAGTCGTAGTAAGCATTGTTGTAAAGCATCTCGAAGTGTCGAGCTCGCGGGTCCAGTCAGACTTGGAGAGCCGTCTCTGGCTTTGCAGGAGCGTCGAAGGAGAATGAGGAGCAGCGGTAGAAGAGAGGGAGTGGAGGAATTCATCCCTACAGCTAGCCTGTGTCCAGCAGCAGCAGCAGCAGCAGCAGCAGCAGAAACAGCAGAGCGTTACGGTGGTAGTAGCAGAGTTAGAGGGAGAGAGAGAGAGAGAGAGAGAGAGAGCAGTGGGCAATGGCGGGCGATGCCCTCGCAGAACGGCGCGCGCGCTGCACAACCCCTCCGCTGGCGCTGACCGGGCGCGACTCCCCGCTCTCCGGTTGCCATGGCGACCGGCCGCCGGCGCCGGCTGTCATTAAAGCATCGCCTTATCATAACCGACGCGCGGCCGCCGCCATCTTTAGATTCCGCAGAGGGTGGACGAGCGATTTCGAATAGCGGTCACGTGCGACCACGAGCCCACACAGATTTTACTTTTTCCCTTTTTGCTTTTTCTTTTACCTTTTTTTCCTTTTGCCTTTTTTCCTTTTTTCCTTTTTTCCTTTTTTCCTTTTTTATTTCGACCGATGCCGAGCTCGCACTTTTTCTCTCTTCGCGTTTTCTTTCCCGCTCTCTTTCTCTGATTCTCCCGCTTTCTTTGTGCGCGTGTCTTCTTGCCTGGATAGATCTGAGCTCGGCTCTTAGGGGCTGCTTTCTCCAATTGTGATTTAATTATCAGCTATATTGGCGAGCTTTTGAGGAAAAAACTTTTCTTGATGTTAGTTTTATCGTGAAAGGTTGTCTATTCTCTAATTCATATGAATGCTATAATCTGATTAGCGGTACTATTTGTGGGCGGTATCAGTTAAATCACGTATCACTAGTGATTCGATTAAAACTTTTTATTGACTTTATGCTGTTCTGAAATACATCCATACTGTTAATATTGCTTCTAAAATAAATCAATACTCATGAGTAAAGCGAAAGCCATCTGAATAAATATTTTATTATAAATTTATTTTTAATATTTCCAATTCTAAATTTTATTCAATAATTTAATTCTTCAACTACATAATTTTGAATCCACCAGGAAGTCTGTTAATATTGAAAAGTTAGCTAACAGAATAAAATTGAAGCTTATTAGAGCTACTAAGATACGCCTCTCAGCAATTAGAATGACAATAGCATTCGAAATAATAAGTCCGTCACGGTCCGGCGCGCTCGCTCATAGTAAAAGACAATAAGCCGTGCGCTCCTGCGCAGGAAAACAATCAGCATTAATAATATGCAAAAATGCAGCGTAAATTTTTTCCTCCTCATCTCGGAACAATCAGGCTCGCGTCTCCTATCTGCCGTAATTTCCATTAGATATACGCTTGGCGCCACACATTGCATTTTCCCTCCTCGCGCCGACAATAAAGGCCGCGTAAATTATCTCTGATGTATACGCCCCATAACAGAGAGAGAGAGAGAGGTAGGCGACAGCTCAGCGCTAGTATGGATAAAAAACGCATGCGAGTAGCGGGCAGTGGTCAATGCTCGCTATACGCTAGAGTTTAAATTCGGGGAAAAATAAAGGCTGAGTTATGCGCGAGGGCGTCGAAAGGCGGCGCATCGATCACTCAGTCGATCGGTCTCTCCGCGGCCCCGCCGAGGGACCTGTTCGCGGACGCCAATATGCATACACGCGCGACTGCTCCCCCATAATTCACGCATAAATCGCCCCGCGCCTGCACGCGTGCTGCAGCCGGAAATCGAGTGTATTTCTCTGTATCTCATTAATTTCGTTCGATATAATAATGGGGGCGGCAAGCCCGAGCCAGCCCTTTCCCGACACTCACACACAGAGACTCATTAATGGACGAGAGCCGGCGCGTTTTGATTTCCAAAAGTCCTACCTATAGCTATACAAACCCACGGCGGTCCCTTACGATTTTCGCGCGCGCTGCGTCTTTGTCTCTTTTAGCTCAAATGCCATTTCTCTCTCTCTCGCTCGCTCGCTGCCGAGAATCTGATTTATTGCTCGGATAATACGGGCTACTTGAATAATTGAATTGAAATAATGCCACTGCGCAGAGCTACGCTGCTCTCTCTCTCTAGAATAGGGACAATTAATTATTACTGCGAGACGCGCGCGTGCAGGAGAGCATATAGCTCTTAGCTTTCTGAGAGAGAGAGCAAAGTGCTACTGCTGGATGTGTATACTTGGCTGTATGTATATAGCAAGCGGAGGGGATTCTCGAGCTCGCTCGCGCTCGAAAAGTATTTCGCGCGCATTTGCCGGCAAATCCGTTCATCAATTTACCAATGAAAACGTACAAGTGGGAAGCCCCGCCGATGAGCGAGGAGATCGCGGACGAGCAGCGCCCCGCGCCTCTGGCCTTTCTAATTTACTCGCCGAGTCGCCCGGCTGAATTATGCATGCGCATTTTGCGAAATTGAATTATGGACTCGGGACATGTACTAAAGCAGATTTATACCGCCGGAGATTTTGATGATTATTGTGTTTGGACAGCCTGCCCGATTATTCCCTCGATTATTTACCTCTATTGCTCTCCTCGTAAATTAATTCAAGTGCATACCTTCTTTTGTAGATTAATATTCGGGGAGTGGATTTATACAGTTGACATTATCCATTCGTCAATTACATTTCAAACCAATTTTATATTTCTTATACTATATGAAAATAAAAGATGTAGTATTTGAAAATAAAAAACGAAATTCAGCATTCCATATAGACAGTGCATTCCTCGCACGCACACATGTAAGGCATATTCAGAGCGCTCGAATCTTCCGAGAAATCATAACGTTTTACAAAACGGCTTTAGGCTCGGCATCGAAAGCTTCATATCATTCTTTTCCAGTTATTTCTACTGGTTCGCCGCGAGGGCCTGCACTGCACCTATAAGCGAACTCGCTCTTAGCCTCGCAAAAAAGGTTATAACGGCCACGTGCGAGCGAGCGCAACTTTACTTTTTCGAATACATCTCTCTCTCTCTCTCTTTTTCTCTCTCGACGGCCTCTCTTGCCATATTAGCGAACGAGCTAGGAAATCATTTCCATCGAAGTGCGCCTCGAGAACGTGTTATGACGACGAGGACGTCTGTGTAGGTAGCTGCTGCTTCGGGGAATTATATTGCCGTAGAGAGCCAGCGCGAATAAGAGAAACCTGCAAGAGAGTTCCACAACCGCTAAAGGACTACTCGCTCTACTTCCATATATCTGTTTCTATTTCGCCGATGCTCTTCACTCTGACTTTTATGCAAAGCTCAACTTTTTCCTCACTTATTTTTTGCTTTTTCAGACATTACGAGTTTTCAAACTGACAAATGCTACTCTTAGTATTTTTATTGACTGGCGCTAATATTATTTTTTTTCTTATTCAATACCTTAGCATTTACGATATTTTATCTTTTAAGAATAGAATATAATCTTAATATGATGAAGTAACAAATTTTTTTTTTCATAATTTACATCTTGTAATACATAGTTCTAAGATAACATTACAAAATATGACGACTAGTTTTTACACGCTAAGAATTGCAGCTGCTTTCGAAAGCGCATCTAATTTTAGCGAAAATCGACTGAAACGGGTTTCGATGTAGATCGCATAAATTTAACATCATTTCTCGTTCACTTGACGCAGCCCATTTGCGAAATTTGAGTCAAGAATCAAACCTTTACTTTTTTTCTAAAGCTAATACTTTTTACAAAAATAAACTGACGTGCTTTCTAACAAGGATAGCTATCGACCTCCATGTAATGTTTTTTTATCTCTAAACTTGTACCTGTACAAATACTTTTTGCAAAAAGCAAAGTAAAAATTGACGTCTTCTACCTCAATTTTTATAAAAATAGGCCTTTATTAATTCTTATATTATAATTAAGGAGACGTATTATGTGCTTATGAAATTTTTTATTTTCTCTGCTTATATTAATAACGGATATTAAATAGTTACAGTAGAAATCTACTTGTGTGATATACGGGAATTTTAATTTGTTTAACGAAAATTAATTGAATCAATTAGAAAATTTTTTTGCGAATATTAAATTATTTGCTGAAAAGTTAAGGATATTCGATATTTATGATAAAAATCAGCTTGAGAATTTTAAGTGTACATATATTTAAACATCTCTTTAAAGGAAATTGAAAAAGATAAATAGTTTAATTATTTTTGCTTATAATTTTTGAAAAATTATATCGATAAAAAACAACAAAATATTGCTTTATAAAAAATTATCATCAAAATTATAATATGAGTAAAAGAATGTCTGACGATTTGATCTCGAATGCGTTTGATTGCATTATATTGAACATAGTACTACAATAAAATCACTATGTTTATACACTTTATTAAATTAACTGATAATCGATAACTTCCGAGAAAGTGTGCGATACCATAAATGTGAAATAAAGTGTCAAGACTCGTATGAAGGCATGAAAATTCCAAGTACCGGCATCAATAGTCGCGATCCATAATAGCCACGAAGCCAACCCCCGTGCGAGCAGCGGCTTCAAAGCGTTTTTGCCCCGCTTGCCTCCCACTTGGCGCGAGCGATCTACAGGTGCTTGCAGGCGAAAAGCCACCCAGGAGTCGCCTTAGCCTCGGACTCCTTAATAAGGGTGTGGCGCGTGTATCCCCGGCTTTATATAGTCGCTGGCCTATGCCGGCCATTATCGTGCTGACACGTCGTCTCTGAGCTGATGCGCGTCTGTCATAGTCAGCTCAGCTTCTTTTCCCTTTCTCCGCTATGCGTTCACCTTGAGCGATCATCTTGCGGCAGAGCCGCTGCTCCGAAGCCTTTTTTGCCGGTATGCAGGCCGACCGAGTTGGTCGAACACGAAGATTACCGGGAATAGCGTCTGTCCTTCCGTCTGAGCACACCGATGCAGCTCAGCGCTAAAGAAACGCTCAATGGACTACGCGTGTGGACTCGGAGCTTTTCGCACATCCCGAGCACGATGGTACTTTACCTATTGCCCATCTGACATTTTTTTTGGATTGACTTTGTACTTGATGAATTGATATTTTACTATATTACTGCTCTTGATTCTTTTGGGCAAGTGTCATGCTTTTTTTGAGCAACTTGCAAGTTTTTTTTAATTCTGATAAATTCATGTAGGTAATTAACATACCACCTAAAAAATATATACGTATATTTATAAATTGTAAAAAATGTCTGATCAGTCGAGTCGAATAGAATCTACCCTCCAATCCAGCAACTCGCAACTCCGCAGAGCGGCAATCCAGCTACCCAGGCAGCCACCCACACCCTTACACACGTACGAGATTCACGCTACGACGAGCGCGCCTCTAGCTTTCTCTCATCCTCCTCCGTCCTCCGTATTTGTCCACGCGGCGGTCTTACCAGCCCTGTATCCTCTCCCCGTCCTTTCTCTGCCTCTCTCCTCCGCCTCGCGTAGTCCAACCCCTGGAAAACGTATATATGCTTCCCTTCCCAACCACCTCTCCGAATAACGAGACTCATTAATCCAATTAACCAGTAAATAATGGTCCGGCCTTTTCGTATTTTAGAAAAGAGGCCGCGCTCGAGGAAAGAGGGACAGCGGCTTAATGGAGTTTTGAGCTGACTATCAATATAATCTTGAGCATCCGCTACGTTTTTGCCCTTCAGTATGTGTAGTCTGGTGAAATTGCACGTGTGACTGATAGTACGAAAACTTTTTTTAAGACGACTATCAATTTTCGGACGCTGTGAGGTATTTGTCTCTATGTGCGAATTATAAGAAAGCTGGACCACAAGTAGTCGACTTTACGAGATCGCCGCGGATGGTAATACGATGATATTTTAGGGGATGATAGTTGTAAGTGCTTTTTGTGATGTTAAAGTTTGTGTTCTCTGCGTATTTGAAGGAAGAGTAAGGGGTTCTTATTATGTGAACAAGACAATTTTATTGATCAACTGAGGTTTGAAAAGCTTGATTTTCAAATCTAATGTGAAAATCAAGCGAGTTTATCCAAGTAATTGATTAGCGAAATCCAGCTAACTTAGATCCAACGACGCGAGTGTATTGAGGTTTATTCAACATTAACTAGAGATTCTAGTTACACGTGTACCCAGTATAACGAACGTCAACGTTTACACTATGACGAGAACGTCGAATTGACGTCGTCTTCTCCGCGGCTTGAGAGCGAGTTGAGAAGCGCGCCCGGCAATTTCTCGCTCTTGCCTTGGAGCTCGCGCTTAACCGACCAGGAGAAGAGCCTTACCTCTGCTCAGCTCGCGGCAGCCGAAACTTGGCCACGATCAATCTTGCAAGAAAACCGCATATTCGCGCGTTACTGCACTCTCTATTTTAGCGTACATTTAGAGCTCGATATATTGAATAACTTGCTTCTTAGTTTTACCAATAACCTATATTAGCTAAATACTTTCTATATATAAAACAAATAAACGACTAAACAAAGGAAAATTTCATTTTTGTTTATCATTGTAAATTGCAAGATTCTATTATTAATTTTTCTACTGTTGATGTATCAAAACAATATTTTTAAGAAAGTTAATAGAACGTTCGCGGCGGCACCCCCAGAGAAACTCCATCAATATATCCGGGAGACGCGATTACCGTAATAAAAGTTCATTCTCTAGCGCTCCCTTCAGTAAGAAAGTAGGTATGTTTTGAACGCTTCTCGCTTCGCGCGCGATACAATTAATTCCGGCGTTGCGCTAGAGCCGCCCCCGCGCAAAAGCTAATTTATATTTATGCGGCGCTCGGCAACAAACAAGCGTTTACATTGCGCGCCGGCCGCGCTCACCCTCTTATGTCCTTAATGAAATTTAATTTCTCCGATAGAATTCCAGCTCGCCTCACCAGCGCGCGAATCCAATAACGAAAGCTCCTGCCTTCTCTTGCCGCTCGCGCGATGTGTATATACGTGTATATATGTATATATATACGTACGCGGCCATATCGATCGGCACCTCGCGCCAGTCCGCGATAATTATTTTCTCGGACACGACGGCTAGCGCAAGCCGGAGAGGAGAAAAAGAGGGAGGGAATAAGCACACAAACAACGCATTAATTAAGAGCGCTCCGAGTACCTGAATTTTTTGCAAATTCTTTGATTTTTCCTTGACTTTTCAGGTTTTTGATATTTTTGTATTTTTATTCAGAAATAAATGTACGTGTAATAATTGGATAATTTGATTGTTGAAAAAACTGAAAGAAATAGAAGTAGAATAAAATAGAAAAGTTGGGAAAGTAGAAAAAGACTAGTACGGTAAGACTACGAGCCGGTAAAATTTAATAAAATTTCCTTTCCTTAAAAGAAAAGATTAATTTAGACGAAAAGCCCGCGCGTTTCTTAAGGTTATTGGCAGTGTGTCTAGAATAACGATTCCCACCCCCCTTAGTCACAGCAAACTCCCTGACAAAAGTCTCAAGAATCAATTAGCTCTGGCGGAGATCGAATTGCCCGCGAATAATTTATACGCGATGATTCGAGGCGCTGCTCTCGAATATATCGAAGAAAAAACAAGGAGCTAGCGAGGGAGAAGCGCGCTTGCTTGTCTACCGTTGTGAGAATTCCCAGCACGTTTTATCGTTGGATTTGAGGTGCTCGCGCGCGGAGCCGGGGCTGCGGGGCTCGCTCGCTCGCGCCATTTGCCTGCGCTCGATAGAAATTACTGCACGCGCGCCGTACGGCGACACTTTGGAATACGCGCGCTAGCTCGCGCCCCATGATTTGCATATTCGTTTGAAACAATATACCCCCCCGGCGTCGCTTTAAACAGCGCGAAGCTTCGGCTCTTTCAATTAAAATAAGCATACGGCGAGAGAAAGAGAGAGCGGGAGGGGGGGGCTGCTTTTACTGCTGGCGCGTGTACACACTCACACACACATAGAGCAAGGTGGTAGGAGAAATGAGAGAGAGAGAAAGAGAAAACTTGGCCGTTTGCGCGGGCGTTTCTTTTTCTCCTGCTCAGCCTCAGGATATTACCTAACGCCGGCGAGACCTGAATGCGAAAAAGGTCATAAAAGCCGGCGGCGCGCGTTATCTTCTGTTTTTTCCTTCCAACGCTCTCTCTCTCTCTCTCTCTTTCTCTCTCTCGCCTCGCTCTCGCGCCCTATTGATCTTCGGCGGCGTGAAAAAATATATTGCCCGTACACATATACATACACACGCACACGCACACCCACACATACACAGAGCGAGCGGTTATAGGTACGCGCGGTGTAAACTGGTAAAAAGTCGGCGGGCTCGCGGGACTTTAGATTGATTTTTTTTAGCGCCTGCTTCTTTTCTTTCTCTCGCTGGCTGTTTGTGTTCCGAGGGGTGGATGCGCGCGGAGCTAGGGGGCCTCCGCGCGCTCCGGCACGTCATGCTGCGGTATTTTTTCGGAGGGTTTATACTGATACAAGACGTGTTGCGTGTGTTGATTTCTCCTCTGCTCTATTGCTACTACTTCAAAAGGATAAGTTGTAATAAATTTTAAAGAAAACTGATGTTTTGCTTTTATTAGGGATCACTATAGGAGCGGGATGTTTTAAGCTTGATCTTTTAGTTTATCGATGGAATATTTCAAATGAAACATATTTTTATAAAAATTTCAAATCCTTATAAATGATTTTTTATAAAAAAGGAATGCTTTTCGTAAAAACAAGTATCCTTGGAACTATTTTAATTCGCCGAGGTCGGAGTTAGCGCCGGGAAAAAAAGTGAATTTTCGCAGCATTGAAATTCCTTAGCTTTTAGCAAAATTGAAATAATAGAATTTGCAAGCTTGACGGTGAGCTTCCCTCCTCGGGAGCGCAAATAAGTAGAACGAGCATAAGTAGAAAGGAAAGAAGGCGCAGCAGTAGGTACTCTCGAGGCTTTTTATATAGGTGCCGGGGCTAATATTTTCCTGGGCGCTCCTCTGTGTATATAAGCTAGCGGCGGCGGCGGCGGCGGCGGCGGCGAAGCATCAGCTCGCTCCTCGTATACGTAAGATCGTTTAAATGGGAAATCGAAGCGCGCGGAGCTCTCCCTCTGGGTGCGAATTTATTCAAAATGGCGGGCCCGAGAATAACGAGAGGGAGAGAAGGAGAGAGAGAAAGAGAGAGAGATACGAGAGATATATATGTATGGATAGATGGGAGTAGGGCTGTTATGGGCTCGCGGCCGGGAGGTGGGAGAGATATGGCGGCTGCTGGCTTACCCCCTGCTCCCTGCGCGATGATACGAAACATATTCCGCGCGCTGCGAGGGTGGGCCTGACTCTCTCTCGCTGAACCCTCCGTGCTCTCTCTCTCTCGCGCGCGCGACCGTAAAATAAAATTCATCGTTTGCCGAGGCCGCCCTTTTATATACACGACCGCCGACGAGCTTCTTTCTTTCCCCTTTCGGCCCCCATTTTTTCTTCGTTTTTTCTGAGCCCGTATATACTTAAGATAGGGATGATGCGAGGAGGGGTGCGAGCCTTTCCATACAAACGAGAGAGGGCACTATAATGGTGGTACAAGGCTTGCGAGCTCGCAATTTTTTGAGACCGCTTGCGTTGTATAAGAGCAGTTTTTTCTTTTTTTAGTATTGCGAATGTAAGGATGCGTAAGATGACGTGCGCTGCCCGCGACACAGTGGACACCTGCGAATTGAAAACATTTTATTCTCAGGACTGCAGGTTTCTTGGAGGTCGAATCAGTCAGTGGTGGATTTGGCGCTTACTGACCTATTTAACATAATTTTACTTCGTGAATTAATAAAGATTTTTTGTAGTTAATTTAGATTTATTGATGGCTTAAAAGCTTTTCATAAAAAATTCCAGTGTCAAAAAATTATGCTAAGTGAACTAGCAGATTTTTAAAGATATGTCACTTGAAATTCTATTGTCTATCATAAAAGAACACTATTATACGAATAAAAATATGAATGAATATTTGAATTCAATTTGAAAATATCATTATTATAATATATATTTTATTGTATTAAGGGAATCTGTAATTTCTTATATAAAAGATGAAACAAACGGTTTATTTACATAACTATACTTATCATACGTCATAAACATAAAATCAAAATTCTTTGTACTATGATTTAAAATTAAACAATAAGGTTTATACATTTTTTTTTATTTCTATATTTATCACGAAAATAATAAATGTAATTATTTGAAAACTTGTATAAACTCATTGTATTCCAATGAATAAATAAACGGGAAGTCACAAATATAATTATTTTATCAATATAAAGTTTTATCTTTTAGACAACAAAAATCCAGCTTTTTAGTTACTATTGGACTAAAGTAAATTTCACCATAGAGTATCAAAGATTTGATATAGTTAAAGCAGAATTTGAAACTGTAGTAATTACTATAAATGCAAGTTAAATTGCAAAAGTTGTAAAAGCGATTTGAATCTGCTACTGGTTAAACTTTTCGGATTTTTAGTCTGAATTCATGATGAGTCGGCTTAAATTATTTTTAAATTAGATTCGATTAAATAGAATAAGTGGTACTTGCTTTCAAAAATTTAGTTTAAAAAAGTAGAGGAAAAAGGAAGGTTGTGGGATCATAATAAGATATTGGTTCTTTGTGCATGACAGCGTTAAGGAGGAAGCATAGAGGAAAAAGTGGAAGCTGTCAGTCAAGTGCAATGAGAAAATAATGAAAGCTCATCCTCGAGAAGGATAACAAGCTCGTGGCGGAGGCTGTCATTCCTCTCTCTGGCAGAGGCGAGAGCGCGGCGGCATATCGATCGCTGCTCTGCGGCAGATATCGGCGGCTTGGCTTGGCGCGCAAAAATCGAGAGCTCCGCTTATGGCAGAGTGCGTCGGGCGAGGAAGAGGGCGGAGAGAGAAAAAAGAGGGGCCTCCCCTCATACATCACGCTGACACCTAGTCGTCCCCGTACGTACGTGTCTCGCCAGATTTATCGCATTTATCAAGCGCGCGAGCGCTGGGGCTGATATAGGCGCGCGCGCGAGTTCGAGAATTTTCCCTCCATCCGGGGTGTCATCCGTCCTCGGCGATGGCATTTCGTTAGAGAGAGAGAGAGAGAGAGAGAAAACGGCTCGCGTGAAAAATGCGAGCGCGTCGCCTCTGACAGCTCTTCGACTTCAAATGAGCCTCGCGCAGCCGCCCGCAGCCGCAAGAGCTGACTTTTACCCCAATATTTTTTTCCCATTTTGCGCGCAAAAGAGAAAGAGACAGCGCGAGAGCTCCTCCTCCTGGCTGTTCCGACTCCCAAGCTATACTTTTTTATTTTCCTCCACGTGAAGCAGCGCCGCATGAGTTTTGTTTAGAGTTGTCTATATGACACTGCCTGTGTTTGCCAGCACTTCTCTTGCTCATCTATTGTTATTCAAAGCCCTTTTTAAATTACTGCTGGTATATTTATTGTTTACCATGATATTTTACTTTTGTAATGTCCCTAATAGAAAGAAAGCCATCTTTGGCAAAAGCCTTGTCTGAAATGGTACAATTCACGAAATCATATTAACGACTTCTAAAACCTTTTACGCCTCCGCCCAGCTAAGAGCGAGCAAACTCCCACGAAGCCTTATTCCTCGTTTCGTCGTCTCCGCCCTTTACTTCTCGAGCCCATAAACGCGTCCTCCCTCTATGAAAATATGTCCGTCAGATAAGAGGATCGTGCTCCGCTCCATCGTAATCCGCGATTACGCGGATGTTAATGTGCCTCGCTGTAGCACTGGGGTGAGACTGCCGACGTGAGAAAAAGCAGATTTACTTGTCGTTCGTTTCATATTTGCTCGCTCGCTTGGGCTCGAAAGTGCCTCGTCCCCCGTGCCTATATATATGCGGGATCCACTTATCCAGAAAATAATCCGGCGAGATAGCATCGCGCGACCGATTGACAATCGAGAAAAATGGAGTGCGCCCGAGATGTGGGGCAAGTGCGGGGGGCCTCCGGCTCCGGGGGATTATATAAAGGATTATTTACGCGCCCGATGGAGATAACGTTTTTATCTCTCGCGAGGTGATAATCAATCTCGGCCGTTTGACGAAAAAAAGGGCTGCGCGATCCGCGCGATGCTTGTACTATTTACCAGCCAGACGTTTTCTCGCTAGGCCGAGCGGGAAATGCTGCTCGTCACGATGTATTCATTTGTCTGGCCAGTGCTACCTCCCGCTGTTGCCGAGTTTAACTTTTTCCCCCCCCCCCTTCTCTTTAGCTATATTCTTGCAGCTCACACCCTTGCGCGGATTTTCCACGTAGAGAAAAAATAATATTTATGGTTTTATAATCTCCGGCAGTCGAAGGGGAATACATACCGTTGACGTTTCTAATCTTTGAGTTTTATTGGTGGGGAGATTGGGGGTATCAACTTTTTCCACATTTTAGTAGCGATTGACGAGATAATTTTGATCAGCATATTTATTTGATAGAATGAGTTTGTCGCTAAAGTTGAAAAAAGTTTTGTCGGTGAAAAATAAAGTAAAACGTGTTAATTTGACAGACGGTTTTTGCAGAAATGGAAGATCGAGTAGAGGAGCTGAAGCCATGTATCAGCGCTCTCTCCTCCTCTTGAACCCTCTATACATCTTCGATTAGCACAATAGCCTCGTTAAGAATGTTGGTCTCGTGCCGCTCTCATAAAATACATCGGTGGCCAGCGCGCGCGGCCATTTTTTTTCTCTTTCTCTCAATAGCCACCCGGCAGCCACCACCCCCGAGAAATCCTGATAAATGCCGTCGCCGCAGTCTATCCACGTATTCCCCTTTCCCTTGAAAAAACTTAACAAAAAAAAGAATCGCTAAACACACACACACAGAAGTTGAGAGAATCGAAAAAGAAAAGGCGAAAAATGTTCGCAGCACGCGCAACGCGAGAAAGGGTGTGTTGGGAGTGCGCAGTGCCGAGGGGTCGCTGTTGTTATTTACGGTATTTAGATAACCGGCTTACGTAGGTCTGTCACAGAGCGAGAGAGAGAGAGAGAGAGCAGAGGCTCGTTGCTGCGATCCCGCGGCCGAGATAGTGCTGCCCTCGGTGCTGCCGCTGTTGTTGCTGCTGCTGCTGCTGACCTGGCTTGGTTGGCCAGATTATTATAACGAGGCGAGAGGCCGTTAAGCGCCTCTGCGTATATATATTTCCCGGCCTTATCATAAGTGCCGCGAGAGAGCGAGAGAGCGAAAAGCCTGTACGGACGCTTGTTCCCTGAGCTTTCGCATGTATATACGCGCCCGCTAAGCCTTTTCGCAGCCGGCTCTTCCCCCCACCCCCACTTCTCTTTTCTCTCTCTCTCTCTCTCGCAAAGAATTAATGGCAATAGCTGTGGCCCTGTGACGGATGTTTATTGGAAGAGCTCGGAGGAATTTTTCTCGTATCTTTGATGGGAAATTGCCCCGCTGATTTATGCCCCCGAGCTTTTCAGCCCCTTTTTCTTTTTTAAATTTCAAATGCGAAGCTTATGTATTTGCCGATATTGCCGATAAAAGGTTATCTCAAAAGTTTGTTATACTATTGGTTAAAATATTGGCTCGCTAAATTTTCGAGGAAATTCCGAGTAACAAATTTAGCTCGCGTGGGCTTCTGACGTTAATCAGGAAGATCGCTCGCGCGATTATCGCCATATCGTGTGTCACAATTAACATCCGCGCGCGCGCGCGCGCAGCGAACGAAAGCGCGCGGCATTCGAAAATGCAGATAAAAATATTTCCCACAAGATCAAAGCGCGCGATATTGGAGGCCCGTAAAATTAGCCTAGCCGCTCTGCGCAGGGGAAGAGGCAATTTCGCAGCCCGATGTAATTAAGTTGGCTCGCGCTCGGATGCGTAATCGGCCCACGCTCTCTCTCTCGCTCTTATCCGGAAAGGGTACAAAATGCCCGATGCGTCCGTTTTGCTTTTTATTTCCTGTCTCGATTAGCATCGAAGATTTTCGAGTTCGCTTCACGCTTGCCGGTGCTATATCGAGCGTTACAAAAATTGCCTAGTTCCTTTCTTTCTTTGGACTTTGCAGTTTTGTTTAACTTTGAATAATACAACTAGTATTTAGCACAAAGGTAAAATAATAGAATTACTTAATATAAGCCGTACTAACAATCATAAAAGCAAGGTCATCGAATGAGCTATCCTTCGATCTGAGCACCAAGTAAATTCCAAAAAAAGGTAGAGTGGGGTGGGGAGGAGGGGCGAAGCTTCGGTTCATCGGTGCAGAACAGCTCGCGCAGATACACGATCGAAAACACAGAGAGAAAAGAGTGAGAGCTGCAGCGCTTGGAGAAACGGGCGGGAAAAAAAAGCGACATGCCAAAAGCCGGAGCAACTTGTACCGCGGCCGTAGACGTACAAATACGTTACAAGTATACGCTCTCTTTCTCTCTTCCTCTCTGTTTCTCTCAGTCTCTGTGTGTCTGTGTGTGTGTGTGTGTGTGTGCATGGCGTGCGGATGCAAAGAGCGAGCACACCTCGCGGGGAAGCTAAAAGAAAGCTCGTGTATATCGTGGCTAATGGGCGAGCATCGGCCGCGCTCTTTCTCCCAGCCGGTATAGCTATATAGGCGGAGTTGGCGTGCCGGCCGCTCACGCGACACGCAAACTCTCCGGGCTCTGGGGCTCATCCGCAGCAAGCGCCCGAGCAAACCAGACCGAAAAGCCAGAGAAAGACAGAGACAAGAAGAGCGAGAGAGAGAGAGAGAGAGAGAAAATACAGTTTGTGTGTGTGCGTGTGTGTCTGGCTCTCTGATTGACAAGGCAGAAAGATTCGAGCGGCCGATTATTATGATCTCGAAAGCGAGCGAGCGAAATTGCCCAGGGAGGTCGAGAGAGAGGAGGTCAGTCTCTCTCTCTCTCTCTCGGCTCGCTGTTAATTATAGTATACGCCACGCGCGCACAGCGGATATCTATCCGATCACGCGCGCGGAAATCAGCGCATAGAGTGAGAGAGAGAGAGAGAGAGAGCTGCGCAGGGGAATTCGCTGCTGCCGCCGCCGCCGCCACTCGCACAAAAGGAACGAGGGATGCGCATAGACGGAATCGGCCAGCGCGACCCGAACAAAGAGAGCCGAGTGCGTCACTATCGCGCTCTCTCTATGTGTCCACGTGTGTGCACGCTTGCATTCCGCGAGTAACTCTAGCTCCCTCTCGCTCTCTCGTTAACCCTTTGTCAATATTAAGCGCTGCTGCAGCGACGTTGGCTGTTTGGTTGCTCGGCTCATGGATGGCTGCAGCTGAAAAGCGACATGCACCCAGCTACCTGCTCCAAAGCCCACCGACTGTCCCACGAATTAGATCTCTGTGAGCGTATCAACACACACACACTGCTGTGCTGGCTTCTCTCGGCTATGCCAAGCTGCTATCTCTTGTCATCCAAGAGGACCTGCATGCTCCAACGCCAATTTTACATCTCTCTATCCAGCTCTCTCTCTCTCTGTATACGCGACTGCATATCTGTGAGTTTCGGTTTGCGGTTCAGAGGACTGACCAACTTGATGCAATTGGAATCGCGAAATTCGAAGAATTCGCGACGATAGATGGGTTTGCGCTTTCATGCGCTTCGTTGTGCTTTCGACCATTTTTTCTCTTCTTTCCAATATACACGCTACAGAGAGTTATCCCTGCCTGCCTGCCAGCCTGTCACGAATACTTGTTTTCATTTAAAACTTCTTTGACATTTACAGTCCTAGTAATTAAAATCTGTTGCAATATTACTATATGTCTGTATAAAGTCAGTACTGTTTTAATTTGTAAAATTATAATATAAATATTTAACTACCCTTTTCAAAAATACAATATTATTTATAATTCAAGTAAATCTGCTACGATTCGGCAATCTAGATAGCGTAGCAGACCATCGCAATGAAAAGAAAAACATGAGCCTGCGTTACAAGTCATCTCATAGTCTAAGCACATCGATTCTCGATTTGATGTCGAAACAAGCGTGTACAAGCCCTTCGGTATACGCAGAGCGCACAACACAGCAGCAGCGGTGGCAGCAAGTCAAATATTATCTATACACCCGGGGCGATTTCGTAGAAAGCAGCAGTGGTCAGCAGAGCTAAGCTGTACGTGAGTGCGGGGTCGGCTGCTGGTCGGTCAGTTGTGTTGATGCAGTTGATGAGCGTGTTGTGCCTGGGCGCAGGGCGCGAAGCGCTGGCTCAGCAGATGGACCGAGAAACTGACCAAGAGAGAGAGACAGAGAGAGAGAGAGCGAGATGGCGAGCGAGAGAGAGAACGAGGCTTTCAGGGGAACAATAAAGCTCATACACATTGTATCCTCCCGGGGCCATTGTTATAGTTATATGACTCGCACTGCTGCTGCTGCTGCTGCTGCTGGACGGTACAGTGTTGTACACCTCGAACACGGACGCGTGCGCTCGCTCGCAATTGTCACCGTTGTTCAGCAGAGCTACTGCTGCTACTGCTGCTACTGCTCGATCGAGCGAATTGGCCACGGATGTACTCTTGTCCAGAGACTGAAGGTCTACGCAGAGCTCGTCAGATGTAATATTCTCTCTTGGAAATTTTGAGCATGTGATATGATAGAAAAAGATTTATCAAAAATTTAAAAGTAAGAATATTTTTTCCTTCCTTTTTTAAAGATAAAGCTATTTGGCCAAAATGCTTTTTTAAACAAAATAACTTACAAGATAAACTTATGTAAAAAGGGCCATTTGTCATATTCGAAAATAGAGAAGATAGTTGATTCAATAGATTTTTTTGCTTCTTTTTAATTACGCATATATGAAAAATTTGAAAGTTAAATTTAAAAAAAAAAGTCTCTCATATTGTTTATAGCTAGAAAGACTTCGCAAAAGCTTTCCTAACATAATAAGTACGCGAACATAAAGAAAGAAACACACTCTCCATTAAAATCCCAACCTCTAAAGCAAACGAAAGACACTCGAAAACTCATCGGCAGCGGCAATCTCTCGGCTGCCGGCTAAAACACGTCCCGCTGCCGAGTGGAAGTCAATAAGTCTCTCCGGAGAGGATTATTAAATTCAAAATGTAAATCGCGCTTTAGCGCCCCTGCTCCGTAAGAAAGAAGGGTGCGTGCGCCGGCAGCCCGACGCCTCGCTCTGGCCCCTGCGCGCAAGCGGCAAGTGGCTGCTAATGCGACGCCTCGATCCATTAATCATAACCCCGGGGATAGCCTGCAGTAGTAGCTATGGCCTCGCTGACGACCGGAGAGAGATTTTATCGCAGGGGGTAAATGCAGTTTTGGCAAATTTGCGTTATTAATGTGATTGCTTGATTTATAACGGAATAGTCTGACGAATGGACTTGAATTTCCTGGCTTCTATGCTTATACTTTTTCTTTCGTTTTTTATGTTCATGTTTGAATTGGCTTTTAGTACCTAATAATTTAATAAAATAAATTAGTCTAACAACATCAATTTGATAGAACTTGCTCGTTTGTATAACAAGTACAGAATTTATTCGTAGACTACTACAGCTGCTTGTATAAACAATTAATCTTGGTCACTATTGTAACATATAATTAGTCAAGGAATATAATAATAATCTAATATAAACAAACTGCGAGCTAGTTAGCTTGATTTTTTCCATTGAATTATCTGCTAGTTTTGATGTTGCACACGTGCAAAAATCAAACCTTTAAATACAGCCGCAAAATTATTTTCTACAACTTAAATAACAACCATAATAATTATCAAAATTTTTCACTACATCCTATGCAAAAATTGCAAAAATGCGCTGTTGCACCTGCTGATTAACAAAAACAGGTCAGAGTGACTATAGTTCGTGCAGCACGCGCGTGTTTCGTATTCTTTTCTTTTATTTCTCTCCCCTCAAAAATATTAACAGCCAACGTAGGTAGTGTCGAGGGGGCCAGTAAGCTTGTGCACCGTGCAGTTGAACAATGATTATAAGCGTAGTGGTTCGTCGTATTCCCCCCCGTGGAGAAAAGCGAATTTAAACTTGGCACTGCCGGGCTAGGGACTTCTCGTTCGCGAGTTTACTGTTTTTCTTACAATTAATTTTGCGACGAGTTGATTTTAACGATGCCAGAGTGATTAATGGCACTGCTCTTAGTTAATTGATTTATTATTGGGGATTTGAATTGCAGATGGGGACGGTTCATTTAGATTAATTGAGCTGGGTTTTTTACCGACTTATAGGAAACATTATTGTCAATAAGAATGAACCTGAGCAGAATAATAATTAATAAGAAGTATTTTTTATAACAATTAAATTAAAATTTGAGAACTATTTAAATGTCTCTTTGTACAAAAAATAAGAATATTTTATATTGTTGAATGTTTTTCGTAATTCAGTTGTCAGTAAAGATACATTCTTTTATTTATATTCAGGAAATTTATTTATTTAATATAAAAATTATTTTTTAAAAACTGTCGATATAATATCAGAATAAAGTGGTGAAAATTTTTAAAAAATTTAAAAAAAGGACTCTTAAAATCGTTTAACCCAAATTCTCACTCGCAATTCCAGTCTCTGGCGCGTAGGGGGAGCGAATCCAATTCCGCAACAAAAAATGACAGCCTCGCTCGAAAAATTTCCAACGCGCTTGTGCAACTACGGAAAAGCGGATATCCGCGCTTGGCCATCGATTCAAAAAATACCAATTCAATACAGATTTCGCCGCGTAGAGGAGAAAAAAACGAGGGAGAGAGAGAGAGAGAGAGGCGCATACAAGTCCCGAATACGACAGTGCATCCTCGTGAAATCGATTCGGATAATCCCAACGGGTGGCTCGCGCTCTCGAGAAGCTCTACTTTATAGCGTGGAGGCGCGTAGGCAGGCAGGGAGCAGCTGCTAGAGTGAGAGGCGAGGAGAGAACGGGCCGACGAAATAATCGTAATGGAATTGTCAAAACGTATTCGCGCGCCCGAGCGCGTTATTTTATGAGCGAGCGGGGGAGAAGTGGAAATGGAGAAAGCCGGGGCGAGTGCGGGAGCGGGGCGAAACCCTTCTTTAGCTCGTGCGGAGCGTTGAGCGCCGAGCGGGCATATATGCGAGTAGCTGGATCGGCCGCCTATACGTGTCTACATCCGTAGAGAATCGTTTTCCCGGGGGTATTATATCGAACTGCGAGCGAGTAGCGCGCGAAGCCCGAGCGGCCCGTCTGCGATGGCTCCGCTTTCCAGGAGCTATATATACATATATAGAGACTCTCTCGAGTGGCAGCGATATCCGCACGCAGGACACGACGGACGAATATGCCGTCTGCGCGCCAGTATCGCCAGGAGAGACGATAACGATAGGGGATATCGCTTTCCACATTATATGCCAAGACAAGGGGACCAAGCGCTTTTGCTGGCTACTGGATTTTCACCGGATTTTCTCCAGCTCGCTAGCTTCTCTCTTCTTATTTCTCAAAAGGAAGCGCGCTCTATTTTCTATACAATCATTCTCGACTAAAAGTTCTAAATCGTTGGATAACATATTTGAAAGTCCATCTAGCTCGAAAGCTAGGAAAGCTCGACTTAATAAAGCAACATAGATCCGTAGTTGAGCGCGTGTTTCCAAGCTCCTCTGCGCGCCTTAGCCTAGCGCGGCCGGCGCTATGTAGCCATTCGCCATTTCAACAGCGTAGCTATACACAGGAGCGAGTCGCTCTCACGTGTGTGTTCGGCTGCAACTTCGCTCTCTCGTCCGAATGAATGCGGAAGTCGATTACCGGCTTAGCGTTTTAATCAACTCGGTCCGGCGGAGCAGCCGCACCGCCGCCGCCGCTGCTGCCACTGCGCGAGCGAGCGAGCGCGCGAATATCCCAAAGTCCTTTGGATTCGAATTCGATTGAATCAGCGGATGGACCAGCGCGCTCCCTGTCGAAGCGGAAGGTGTTCCTATATATAACTCGCTCGTTCAGTCGCGCGCGCGCGCGATCACAGAGAGGGAGAGAGAGAGAGAGGGAGAGGAGCGCACGCGCGAGAATAGCGAGACTGTCGAGGGGATGCAGCCTGCTGCCAGATCGCATAATGAAATATGCGTGACGAGAGGCCCCATGAGTCCTTGCTCACGAGCAAGCCTATATACCTATACGCGCCGTACTAGCCGTATAGTAGAGCGTATATGCAGAGAGACGGAGAGAGAGATAACGTACTCGCGCCATTACTCTGTTCAGTTCGGTTTCCGCCTCCTCTCTCTCACTCTCTGTGAGCCACAGATAGCTGCCATACGCGCTATTCCGTGTTCAATTCAGCGAGTTTGGAAATTCCGACAGGTTGTTACAGTTTTACATTGCTGAATAGTTCAACAATTAACTAATAAGCTAATGCCTCATGTTGATATTTACCTGTATTGTAAAAGAGGTGTACCGATTTCCAATCCTACAGATGAATTATTAGAATATTTTGCTCGTCAATATCCACTTTAGATTTACTAATGAAATTCTTTCATAAACGTGTAACTTGTGTCTCGTAACGATTAACAAGTTGTTTTTTAATGATCCAGTTCAGAAATTCTGTACTAAATTTTAGTTTGCTAACAAATTATTAAATATTTTAATATTTGAAAATTAAAAAAATTCTATTAAAAATTATTAATAAATGTTAGTCTAAATTTTTTAATCTACATTTAATAGTAGACTTTCTTACATTGTGTCTAAAATACATTTCAATCAGTGCTCTGCGTACAATATTTTATTGATCAATTAAGAATTGTGAGATATCTTTATTTAATTCGTGTTATTAATTTGATAAAATGATGCGCATTAAAGTGAAATTTAATCGATGTCGAAGCCTCCATATAGATTTTCCGGAGCCTCACACACGCGAGCACTATTCTGTCGACAGAGTCGGCAGGAGCTCTCCGGAGCCCTCAGCCCCATTCCTCTATTCCTCGAGCAGCGCGCACCCGTTATATTATTCAATTATGTCATTCGAGTTATACGCAGCAGCGCGCAGGGAGGTAGGCAGGCAGGCAGGCGCGCGAGAGGACGATTTTCGTCTCTGCCTCCAGCCGGCACCCAACCACCCAAGCATCGTTCGGCGAAGTTCGACGCTGGCTGGCGCTTTCATCCCCGAGCGCGAGAGAGCCCCATTATGGAATTATAGCTACTCGATTAATTCGCGCTCCGCTGCCGCGAAATTATCGCGTGAGATAATGAATTTTCCCCGCCTCGCTTTCGTGCGCGCGCGCGCGCGGAGCATAGGGAGCCCAGCTGGAGGGAGGGCTTTTCACGCTTCCCGAGTTATGCCTTCTATGGGTATTTCCTCCTTTTTGCCCCCCGCCTTTGCCTCCGCGATCAGCCTGAATTCATTCAATTAACGCTCTTTGATTTCATCTTCAATGAGAGTTCAAAAGTTTAATATCCTTTCCTAATTATTGAATTCTTTCTGCTTACTTTAATTAGTTTTATTTGCGAATGGATGAGTCCGCCGTTCTTTTGGCTATTCTCAATTCATATGGATATTTTATTAAAATCTGAAAAATACTTAATTTAATGTATTTCTCTTTTATATTACAAAAATCAAGACAACACAAATATTCATTACCTTCTGGAAATGGATACAGATGTGTATCATTGTGAAATCCATATGTTTTCTGAATCAAAATTATTGAATAAGCGAGAAATTGTTGCGTCTATTTTAATTTAAACGTTAATGATATTTGTAAGCTTGGAGTTATATACTGGACCCCAACTCAATTTTCCGGTAAGTAAGAAAAAAGTAAAGACCAGTGGTACGAAAAGCCATAGCAGTCTGAAAGGACGATGAGAGGAAAGAGAGAAAAAAGAGCGTCGTGTAAACCAGGGCTCTACATATACGGGCAGCATCTCGATTAAGGGAGTCGGAACACACACACAGACACACATGCGCGAGCAGAAAGAGAGACTGAGCGTGAAAGAAGAAGCGAGGAGGACGAGGGCCGTAGTAAATCAAGGCGGAATATTTTGTGCGGGCTCGGGCGCGATGACAAACACAATAAGTCCCAATTTCGGTCATTTATATACGCTAGACGCCGGATAATATGACGGCGGATCCTTTGTGCACACACGTGGGGTGAGCTGCACGCTTACTAGCCGAAGCAGAGAAAGAGGAGAGATAGCTCCGCGCTCCCTGACGTGGGCGAGTGTGACGTCATTTATAAGGACATAAATCAAAGAGAAGGACGATCAGCAGCGGCGACGCCGCGCGCTCGCGCGTTCCGGATATACGCGCGCACGCTCGCACTGCTCTACTCCCCGGGGACTTCTCCTCCTTCGACTTCCTATACCTCTCCGGCTCTCCGTATTATACGCACGTATTTCCCCTTTTTTGCCTCCTCCGCTGCCCCGCGCGTCATACGTGTTCAGCTCGCGAGCTTCGCGCTTCAACAAACTTGGACAAGCTCGACAAAGGGGATGCTGCGAGCGACTCCTGCAGGACATTATGGCCTGGTCCGATCGCTGGGAGGGGTGGCCCAGCCAAAGACCGGCGCCGAGAGTTTCTGTGTAACTTGCGAAATGACAAAACAATTCCCCTAATGCCCGAGCGAGCGCCGCTGCTCCGCTCCGCTCTGTCCCTTTGTCGCGCGCACCCGCGCCACTGGGAATTTTCCAATTTTAATGAGATCGACGGATTTATAGCCGCAATAAAGCCCCGAGAAGAGAGTGCTTCGGTTCGTTAATTGAAAAATATCCCGCTGGATAAAGAGAAAGTCGGGCTTGGCCGATTGTTTGCTTAGAACGCTTTGAAATTCTGACCGACACTCTAGCGCTCCTCGTTTCTCAAAATCAGTATTCTTACTACATTCTTTACAAATTCTGTAATTTTTATCTTTTTTCAGACAAAACAAGATTAGCTTTTCTTTTTATCTTATTGGCATGAATTGAAAATTTAATCGAATAATAGCATTATTTAACTTATTCAATAACATTTAAGAAAAATTGACACTTCTTACGAGCACAAAAACAAAGGCCTGTATCAAACGGCTTTCTCTATCGTCGATTCGACTGAGACATTGTATATAGACTCGCGCAACAAAGTAACCGGTGACAGTTTGATCTCTGTTTGCGCTGCATAAAAATCACGCGAAGCGTTAAACGAACTCGAAAAGCGCTGCCAGGTATAAACGAGCCGTTGTGTGTAGTTTCGTTAGGGAGGTACTGCTGATGCTGGGGTGCATTTATATACTCATACATGTATACAGGAAACCTATATGGAGATGATCCGTAGGAGATAGGGATTAGTCCTTAAGTGAATTGTCAGATCTCTCTCTCACTCTGTCTCTCTATAGACACATGTAACGCACGCTGTGTAAACATACATCTTCCCTTTCTCTATTGCTCATTCTATACATGTCCCGTTTTTGTCATCATAGTTAACAATTTTCCGCGTGTCTTGCGTTTTACGACTGAGACTTAATTTTTGTTTGCTCCCTTTTCAACTGAATTACGTTAATAATGAAAAAATTAAACAATTTACGTATTTTTACAAATTATTTATCGGACCCTTATATATCTATAAATTAGCATCTCGGAATATCGTTTACCACATAATTTTCGATTGCGCAAGTAAAGTACAATCTCTATTAACAACCATCACTCGTTGACGTAACAATAAATAGTATAATCGATCAATCATTCGACTCACAGCATCCCTTCGCGCCCGGCATTGTCTCGTATTTGGTCGTCTCTGTCAGGCCTGTCTCCGGGCGCCTCTCGATTCGCGCCTGCTCACATATTTCCCTCGCATTTCGCTCATATACAGCCATTCACGCCGTCTCCCAGGGGGTAGCGCGGGATTTCGGGCAGGCACCCCTCATTTTAGAGCCCGCGCACCATTTCTGTTTATCCAGCTGCCGCGTATTTAAATGTCTTTCTAACGCGCCGTGAAATTATATGCAAAAATCCCCGTCATGAAATATGTAGCCTGCCTACTCCCCGTCCTTTAATGCACCGAGAAATTGCCGACGCGCTTTTCGTCTTCTCGCCTTATAGGATTATACATATTAGATATGTCTAGCCCTCCCCCGTTCCAGATCGCTTGCCATAGGAGGCCGCGTATCTGTATCTCGATGCGATGCTTTAGAGCTCGCTTGAAAACGATAGGGGTGGCGCGAAACGAAATTTTAATCGTCCGTGAGTTTTAATGCGCGCGATTTGCCCTGTCATGTAGCGCGACGTTTTATTAAACTTGCTTTCTTTGCACGAGCTTATTTGTATACAGATTTCCCATCGTAAATTACGATTGATCCTACTGCGGATGAAGCTTTTTTTATTGCTTGAATGGGTTGAATTGAGCTGTTTGGATTATGTCACTTGGGTATAACTTTATCAGATCTTTTGAATTCTTATGTATCTTTAACTAAGCTTATAAGAACGGAAATCGAAAGCAACTTTATTTTTCGGAGTTGTATTGCGTTTTTTGTTTTCATTATTTATAGTACTTTCTTTCATTAAATTCAACCCTGAAGTTTATCTTTAATCTCAAGTTGTTTATGGTGATTTTATTGAGCGTGCTTTCTCTTTCGATTTGCTTTTATTGTTACGATTCAGTGGAAGAAATCGGTGTTATTCATCACTTATTTTAATTGTGCGCATGGAAAAAAATGAGAAAGCAATCGATTATTGTACTTTGTGATCAAAGAATGGCTTTTTTGCGTTGCTCGTTCGCATATCTATGGCTCTCAGTCGATCAATGTCACACGCGTCTCTACTTTGGAGAAAAAAAATCTAATCTATGTGGTAAGATTTTTCCAACGTGCACACAAAAAGTCAACTGGTTATCGATCATAATGAATGTCTTTTTTTCGATACATTACGTCTAACTCTTGACATTTAATCTTCACGATAAAGCATTGTATTTATTTTTATCGAGAAAAAAACATGATCGACTTTCTTTTCAAGATATAATCATGAAAATAAAAATGTTTAGTGTCGGAGTTGAAGTTATTAAGTGATTCATCAAAATATATTTTGTAAAAGAATTTTAAAAGATTTTCTAATTTTTTAGTTTAATTTTAATGATGAAATTCAGTGATTTAAAATTAAAAAAAAAATTAAAAACAAATTTTCTTATTATATCTTACTTCTGTTATAGCCGTTACCAAAAAAGAAAAAAATCATTTACTTTAGTGTATGCAATTAAAGAAATAGCAACTTCGCCTTTCATAGCACTATCTTCTATTCTTGCTCTTATAAAAAAGTCGCTTCGCAATTGTCTCTAAAAAAACTTACAAAAGTAAACGTTGATCATCTTCGACTATCCTCTTCATCTTTTTAAGATCTGACAGCAAGCGATAGGGAACAAAGCAAATTAGTATGAAAATGAGGCGTCGAATTAGATCCTCTTATTTTGACGGGATCTGTTTCGAGAGAAGAGAGAGAGAGAGAGAGAGAGAGAGAGAGAGAGACTCTTCGTGGAAGCCTGAGAGGCTGCAGAATGGACTCTTTTCTCCTTTTCTTTTTTCAGCCTTGGATCCAATTCATCATAGAATGTGTAGCTTCTGGAATTCGGCCGATGAAAGGATGGACCCGCTGTGTGGTCCGTTTCGTGCGTGCACCCCCTCTCATAAGATTGGCTTTTTGGCTGGAGGGAGGACCACCGCCATGGGCCCAACAATGTCCTGCGTAATTAGGACCTGGAGAGAGAAAGCGAATGCGAAGAAGAGGCAGCAGGCGATGATGATCTCTTTCGCGTTTTGATCGGCGACTTCTTTATATTATACCGCTCGGAGAATGCCAGCCGATTTTCGATCGTCACTGTTGTGAGCGATGATGAAGTGTTTTTAAATTTTTGCCGATTATTTACCTGCCAGAATTGCGAAGAATGCTTTTTCATATGTTTAATGACATCATTTTCTTGTTATTTCAAGTATTCGGTTCTTGCAAAGGATAAGTTATTAACGACGAATCTTTGGATCCTGATTTCTGCTCTTTATGTCAGACAAACTTGTCAACAATTCAAAGATTGCTGAATGACTGCCTTTTAAAAGTTTTTAAAAATCATAAAATTTTAATTGCGGCAAGCCCAGGAAACATTATTGCTGTCTCGTTTTGTTTTGATGTGGATGAAAGCAATAAGGGACATAAGACATTTAGCTTTAAAGCGATGGATGCTTGGAATTCTTTCTGTGAAAGGTGTGCATTTCGTCTTAATGTTTTTCTTGTAATCGTTTCCAGAAAAATAAGAAATTCTTCAAATACAATTCTCTGTATTAAATAATTCATGGTGCACGCTTTCCTACACTGTCAAAACACTTAGTTTTTCGCCACTGTTACTCCCAATATATTTTTTTCTTTAAATAGCCGATAAATAATCTCAATCAATATTTAGGAAACCATTTGTCTTTCCTCATGACATCTTTACAAAGCGAACTCATCAGCTCGCAATAATATAAATGTACAAAAATTTTAATTCAACACCAAGACCGGCCTCGGTATCATCTCTCTTAAACCACTTGGCCTTAAATCACTTGCCGATAAGCGCTCTCGGTATTTGTGATAATACACTCAGCGGCTGCCGAGCCAGCGGTAGCAGTCGGCAAAAGGAACGAAAAATTGTATTCGCTGAAGCTGTACCTGTGGCAACGGGCTCCGCAAGGTAATTTGTGAGGCGTTGAGGTAGCTGCTACCAGCGCGTCGCGGGCCCGCGCAGCGGGGGGCCCGATGCCCCCCTGCGAGAGCGCGCGCGCACACATACGTATATACTCGCTTTCACATGTACGCGGCTTTATCTTTGGAAACTGGTAGCTGCTGCTGCTGCTGCCGCGGCTACTGGCTCGATCGGTGCGGGCTCTTCTTTTGCGTACACCTGTGCTGCTGGACTACTTGCTTATGCGCGCGTGTGTCATGAGTTGCTTTTGAGCTGGCTGGCTACTGTTTGCAAGTTTGTGGTTTTTTATATCAAGGAGAGGCATTGACGATTTTGAAAAATGAAAAATTCACTGTGTTAATTAATGTATAAAATTAAGGTTTGTTTATTAATATTTCCAATTCTATAAAATAATGAAAAATAGACTGATTATGTTCATTTTTCTAGTAAAACTATGCCAGGTGCGTGAACGACGATCATTTGCACAAGAAAGGAGTGCGATGTTGTGGTTGGCCGCGTGCAACCGGAAATTAAAATATCCATATGTGTATACACATCACTCGTCGTATTATTATCGCAATCAGTCGTATAATGTAAGCATCTAACGACCGGAAACTCAGGTTCGACCAGCGTGAGTCAACTACGTTTAATCAAATATGGAAACATAACACATTTATAAGCTAATCAGCCACAATAAAAATTTTTAAATTACCTTGTAATTATAAGTCTTATAAATCTATTATTGTTTATTTAAAAGATGAAATGAGGAAAAAGTTGTAAGCGAATCATAAATCGGTCGTCGAGTCGCATAAAAATTCCCGAGCCATTCAGGCGTCGACATCGCGATGAGAAAAAGCTCGCTTAAGGGGGCTCCCGATAATTTCTTTCCCATCGCATTCGTCCTCGTCTCAATATCATCGCTCGCTCGCGCCCGCGCCGCTTGAATAATTCAGCTCGACTCGCTCGTGTATATATATGCATACACGCAGAGCCAGCAGCGCCGGTGTACGATTATATTACGAGAATAAATTAGGATAATAATTCGACGCGCTCGCGCGCGCAAATTCGCGTCGCGACGACAGAGGGAAGAGCACAGCTAGCTCCCCGGGAGCTCGATCTCGTATTCGAGTCAGGTGGGTATGATTGGAGGCAACGATTTCGCAGTCCTCGCTAATGTCTCGCAGGAGGAGGTGGAGGAGGAGGAGGAGGAGAAAAGAGGCACGCCCCGTCAATAAAGGCACAATCATTTTTCACAATCTAGCGTTAAACCGAGCGAGAAAGCTGCCGCTGGCGTCGCCATCCCTCCTCCGCGGAACAGTTTTGCTTTCGTTTTACGCTTTTTCACTTCCGCCTGCTCGCCGAGCTTTTTTCCAATCGCGCCTTTTCATTTGTCTTCTCCGACTCCTGTCAATAGACCAACTTTTTTCCTCCTCGGCTCATTGACAGCTCGTGTGCCTTATCGGTGAGTTAATGTTTAATAAAAGCCGTATTCGGCTGCTCGATCAGCAGAAAATTAGCCTTATAATGTCAGTTGAGTAAAAGTTTGGAGGCAAGAATCTTGCTCCCCAGCATCGGAGGCGACAGTCGCAGCCTCGAAATAACTTCCGGATCGCGCAGCGAGAACGAAACAAAAGTTGCGCGTACACAATCGCCGGGCCGTATAGAAAAAGAAGCGAGCCCCTCCCCGACAGTCTGTCTCTCTCGTTTCTTTTCTTTCAGCGCTGCTTCCCCGAGACAATCGCGCCCGGAGGAGGGGAATGACAGGCCGGTAACGGATTTTAATTACCAACATATCACCGCTCGATCGGGGGGAAAAAAAAGGCAGCAGCCACGGCGAAACAGATATCCGCGAGGGAGAGAAATCAAGGGTGTTGCGCAAGCGGGAATCGGCCGCTGATCGGCAGCCGCCTAGTCGGGGGGCGAATCCCGCTTTATTGATTGTTTCCTTGTTTATTGTATATTTTAGATTTAATTCCGAGCCGCCGGCTCTGGCCTAGAGCGCAATAGCTGTCAGAGTCTCCTCCGATTTTTAAATCCCACCCACCCGCCGAGCAAGCGCGTCACCGGAGAGTCTTTCTATTCGCTCTTTTCTTTTTTTTTTTTTTTCTTATCTTGCTTCGTCTTGTCTGGAGCGCGCGCAAGCGGCCTTGTAAAGTGAAATAAGACAGGCCCTCGTCTTCTTCGTCGTGCTTTTCCTTATTTTCCTTTTGCGTGCGTTGGCGATTCTCCTATTCTACGCATCTATAGATAGATAGCTAATGGTGAACTGCGCGCACAATGCTGGCTGCTTTTCAATTGGCCTGGAAAGAAAATACTTAACAATAAGTAAACTAATTTCTAGAATAAACTTTTGATAAATAGTTGAGAGAAAGTGAATCGAGCGTTTTAATTAAAGGGATCTGTTATAATTAATGAAAAGTTTATTCAGGCAGTGCCAAGAAAGAATCATGTCGCTCGTCAGAGATGACCGGTCGACTCTCTCTCTCTCTCTCTCCTCTCCGTTTGCTTTTTCTCGAGCCAACTTTCTTCTTCTCCTCTTTAGCCGGTCGTTCTTATGCGCGACTGACGGAAGTGTCGTCGCGCTCTCTGGGGCTGGCGAATTGCTGGCGCGCGCGGCATAAGAAAAAGGGGAGCAAGCAGCGGCAACAAACAGTAGACTATCCACTCTGATAATTCGCGTCAATACGACACGTCGAAGCAAGCGCCTAGCGAAGATTTAGCGACTACGCGCGAGCGAGCGAGCGAGCGAGAGAGCTATTTCGAGTTTTACCTTTCGGCCGCCCCAGCCTCGGCCCGACTTTTTTTCATCCCGCCTCGTCGAACGAGGAGACGAAGACAACGCTCGGCGCTCCTCCCGTGAATTACGATCGCTTTATTTATAACTTCCTGATGCGCGCGCGCGCGCGCGAGCTTCGAGCGAGTCGCAGTGCAATATTTCAAGAGAGCCGAGGATGAGGATTCTCGAAACAATGAAAAAGCGCGGCCGAGGGATTTCTTTTTATTTGATTATCGCGCCGAGTAGCTCCTGCCCATTCTCCTGCCTTCTTGCGCCTTTTTTCCGCGGATGTAAATTGATCGATTGCTGCTACACCAGCGGTAGGCATTGCTTTATTTCCATTGCAAATGCCCAGACGAACGGGGGGGAGGAGGCAACATCTGATGTCGCGAGCCCCTCTCCCCGCGCTTATTGCTGCTCGCCCAGTATTTTTAGACTCATGTAAATTGAAATCATTGTCGAATTAAGGAATTGAATAATTCCCTGTTCGATGAATATTCATTCGATTGTCGAGCGCTCGACTCCCAGTATTGCCAACGTATTGTTGCACCTTTATTTTTATTGACGATTTTATTCTGCTCGCAGCTTCGCACTGCAATTAAATTTAGCTGCATTTCGATATATGCATCATTTTAATTAATTAAACAAGTCAATGAACATTTTGATTTTTATTTTCTTCTTGGTATTATTGTTCGTTAAAAAATATTTAAAACCTGTTAATGTTGAAATTTTCACAAAATAATATACTTGTATTCAAATAAAATCTATTCATTTTACTGACACAATATAATGCAAGTAAATAAGTTGGTCGGCAATAGTAGAAGGCCGTTATGATAATATTTTAAACAAGCTCTAACTTTGTTTATTGATCAGAGCGTGCAAAAAATCGAACTTTACACACATCACTAAGTAGCTCAGAAGAAACAAACAGAGCCAAGCGGTAAGAAATAATGCGAAAATTAATAGCCGCAACGAAAATGACAAATGAGTGCGGGCTGTCCGCGAAGACGGGCCTATAAGCCCAGTAAAAGCGTTCAATCAAAGCTTCCTGCATGGACTTGTAACAGATCATCCCTGTACGTTTTATACATCTCCTCGGCTCTCCTCGGATCAATAATTACAAAGAGCTCATAATAGAATCTCGCAGAATGGTGCTCGGGCTCTCTCGATCGCAAGAAAATTCATTAGCGATTTCCGTCGCGCAAAAAGGAGCCCTCCGACTCGCTCTCGCAATTAAGTCCCAATAAAATCGATATGCGCTTGAGCGAGCGAGCGAGCGAGCGTTTCGACGAACTCATCCGTTTCGCTCGGCCGCTAATATCGTGCGCCTCGGCATTTAATAATTTATATTATGCGTGCTCGCGCGCATAAATCGAGCCGGAGTAGCGCGCCCCCTAAAGAAGTCATGATTTACGGCGGGCAATTTGACGTGTCGCGCGACTACTCCGCCGGCGGCCCATGTATAGCCTCCGACGAGGTAGTAGCTACGCTCGCTGAGCCAAGCAAGGACTGTAAATTACCGCGGGCAGCTCGCGCTCGGAGCAGCAAAAAAGCCAGACGGGATGCGTCCGACACTTCTTCTCGCTCTCCCTCTCTGCAAAGATATCGCCGAGGAAGGGGGACACACACCTTTCGTCGATACTGGATCCTGCCTCGGCGAGGAGGGGGCCCTGCTTCCGAGATTTTCGGAAATCATGCAGATTCATAAAGACCGGCCGTTCGAGGAAGCGGTCCGACTTTTTTCCCGTATCCGCTCGGAGATTAGAGTTGGGGGCTCGTGAGAACTGGACTTGCCGATTAATTGGATAGTGATGAGTTGACGATGGATTTTTATGGGCTTTTGGCGCTGCATAGGAACACACGTTGTACTTGATTGCAGCGAAGTTTTTTTACTGACGGGACGTTAAAGTTATTCAAACTAATTTTATATTTCAATAAAAGAAATTTGATTATAACGTTTATTTGATAGTGCGTTTCAGGCGGCCATAAAAAATCCAAACTCAAACTCCATCCAGCTCTCTTTCTGTATCTTCTCCAAAAGCCATAAACTCGGCCATCTTCCCAGCCCATACGCAGGGCGGCAATAAAAATAGACTCTCGCTCGAGCTGCAGCCAGGACATCGTAAAATTTCTTTCTTTCTCTCTTTCTCGGCGCACAAGTTGCGTTCAGCGAAAAGCCCTCCGAAGAAAGGGATGAAAGCCCGCGAGCGCACACGCTCTCTCTCTCTCTCTCTCTCTCTCGCATCGCCCGAATTGCTCGGCAGACATTTTTATCCACGCTGCAGCAGCAGCAGCATTCTGCCTCTGGCTTTTTGCTCGGCTACGCGCGCGCGGACCCACCGCCAAGATGAAGCTGTCCACTGTGTATATACGTCCCTTGCCTAGGGCCGAAGCGCGGACGCTGTAGAGTGCGCCCGAGGCTCGCTCTTTGTCTCTTTTACATGCTTTCTCACGCACGTCCCTGTCTTTTCGAATGTATTGCTGGACGCACTTTTTTGCGCCTCCAAGAGATAATGGTTAAGTGTAACACGACTCCAGGGATCTGGAACTTTGCCTACTTTTCTACTTTGAATAAAGAGGTGAAAAGATGAGCGTTGAATTGGAATTGCTCAATGAGAGCATTTACTAATGTACTTATAAAATGTTTCCGTAATCTGTCCATTATGTAAATTTGATGAATTATCTCTCTTTGCTCAAAACAGTGCATCGAATTCCGCGGAAATGTACATAATTAGATCAGTAATCAGGGCCTTTAATTATGTATCGTCTTGTCTATCAACAGTCGATAAGCACTTCGAAAATTTCGAGGGCCCCAGCCTCGAGAAATTACCACCCAGCGGGTCACTCTGTGGGCGTGCATTTCTCTTGATTTCTCGATCTCGCGACTCTTGACTTTATGTGCATATTATGTATTTATTATGGCTGACTACCGAGAATCGTCCCGACAAAACCATACGACTCGTCCTGCTGCTACATCCGAGCGAGCGAGCGAGTGAGTGAGGGAGAGAGAGAGAGAGAGAGAAAGAGGGAACGGCTCCTTCTTGTCGGGGGCCGGTTCTCCCTCTCTTCCTCAGCGGCTCATTAATTGACACCGCGATACTCGGCGGCCGATCTTGGTGGTCCCCTCGCGATTAACGATATACGCTCGCCTCGTCCTTTTCTATCTCTCGCTGCTCTGGCCGCAGCACTGTGTGTACTTCTTTTCCTCGATTTCGATCCCCCCGATCGACGGATGATCACGTGTGCACGTTGAGCCTTCCTCTCTCTCTCTCCTGCTCTCTTCCTCCGCTCTTCTATTTTGCGAGCGCGCGAGACCGAGGACTAAGAGAATGCGAATGAGCGAGAGTATACGGCTTGTGCGAGCCTATCGATTTATCGATCCTTTGCGCGAGATATATGTATATTTTTAGAGCCGAGATCTTGGCAGATAAGCGCAAGCGATCGAGCCCAACTGCAGTACGGCCTCTTGAGCTTGCAAATTTCTTCCATCATACGAGCAGCGCTTACCTCGTCTTCTCCAACTGCGCTACCAATCGAGGGAATATGTCATTGTCAGAGGAAGTTGACGTTGGTAATATTTGATTTAATATTCAAAGTTATTTTCTTGCTGCGTTTCTCGGTATTTCTCATTTGCGAATCCGCAGCTAATAAGCCTGCATAAAATATATGCAACGATCAATCTTGGCTTGTAGAAGAAACTAGACTGCTGTAATGAATCAACGCAAACGACTCATTTTTACAACAAACGTCTACGTGAAATTTACTCGGAACCATAATTTCTTGACTCGGCGCTCTCAACTCGGCAACTAATAATTCTAAGGTGACTTTACGTGGCTTTTTGCTTGCGAGCGTGTTTGTCCCGTGTTGTACATCGCGAGGAAAAATTTATTTAACGCTGGCAAAAAGCTCAAACATACACAGCGGAGAGAGAGAGAGATGGATAAATTATGCGAATATCGAATGAAGCATGGGATTTCGCTCTTGGCAGCTGCTACTGCTACAGCGCGCCCGGGGACCGGATTGTGACTTAATTGCGAGCTCATCAGGAGAATGCGAAAAAAGAGTCATCGCTGTTGCATTCCGTGCATTTTAATTGCCCTTTGCCTCTTCGCGGACCCTACCTCTCTCTCTCTCTGTCTGCGTGTCCGTGTGTGACTCTGACTGCGTGTATACGTAAAATGAATTATTTCCATGACGTTAAAAAGAGATGGTACACAACATCTCCAGTTTTTAATTTACGAACAATAAAAACTCAAGTTTAAGGTTTTGGATAACAGGAGTTTTGCAATTATAATAATTTGAATTAATTAAGTAGCTAATTAAATATTTTACGCTGAATTTTATGCGAATCTCAATGTATCGCACGAAAAAGTTGTAGTTGCGATCGGCTGATTATTGCAAGGACAATATTTCACCTTTACTGCTTCTGAATATTCTCCCGTATAATTGCATGCAATTAGTCAGACTGCTATAGTAATACGAGAATTACTTTAAGCTTTACACTGACGATGCTTAAACTTTTACCACTCAAAACGTTTATTTCATATTCCAACTAATTATCATATAAATACCTTTTTTTTACAATATTCTAAACTTATTTATTTACAAAAAAGGACTCCACCTGGAAAAACGGATTTTGATAAACTTTAATATCTTCGAAATAAGGGTCGGTTCTACAAAATGGCAAAATAGGTGTATTTTATTTTTTTACACAGAGTACTATTTCAAAGTTTTAATATTTTTAATTATCCAAGATTATTCAATCTAAAAAATTAAACTTCATTAGCAAGATATTTTAACTGAAATTTGTAATATAACGATGCACTTTCTTAAACTAATAGACGAGTTGCTTAGTGCAGCTAGCTGTAGTTATTTCATTTGTAAACTTTTAATATATGAATCTAGTCTATTTATTAAAATGTCAAATTTTAAATAGTTATTTTAAGGAATTTTGATCTGTATATATACATCTACAAGGCAATTGTAATCTATGTACCTATATACATGATATTTCATTTTATACTTAAAAGTCCGGGTAATAGAGGGTGTAAAGTCCGTTGAAGCTTCCTAAATAAATAAATAATCAACAAATAAAACTTATACTTTTTCAAAGCAATAATAATACATCAGTTATGCATTTTTACCTTTATTTCTTTTTTTTTTTTTAAATTACTTGTATTTAAAAAACAATTTTTAAAGCATTAAAAATCTTACTCTGAGTATAAAATGTGGTAAAATTTAAAATTTTTAGGCTGGTTACCGTTCTGAAAACTGGGCAGAAGGAAAGTCAAGCTCGTACGTGCTTAGTCTCGATTCTCAGGTCTGAGAGGTGCGAGGCTTGAGGTGCGCGCGACGTGGTAGCTCGACTTACATACGTAAGTCGCGCGCGCTTTAGTGCAGTTTGGAGTATAGAGCTGGCGAAGTGGGCCGGGCGCCTCTCATATAATGCATTTACATTCCTTTCAATGTCGTGCCTCGTCCGCCTCGAGGTCACACGAGCGCAGCTCGCTCCTCTCTCTATTTGTATTCCGCGGCGCGGCCCCAGTTTCCTTCGATTTATCGGCAAGGGGCCTGATATGCGCGCCTATACACAGCTACACGTGCGCACCTGTCTCTGTGTATGTAGGTGTCCAAGCGAGCGCGGAATCGACAAACAGTAGCGAGCGCACGCAGTCTCGGGTGTCGATCACCGTAACGCAACTCCTGTGTCGTTTAAAAATATCGACGACCGCCGCCCGCCACCTCCCCCCCCCCCTCCCCCCCCC